>WBMW01003715.1:0-18174 GCA_013396635.1 Penelope pileata
CAAGGGACCTCAGCTGTTCCTCAAACCTCTTGCTCCCTAGACTCTTCATCACCTTCAGAGTCCTCCTTTAGATACTGTCTGACAGTTTTATTGTGGCACCCAAACTTGCACGCAGCATTTGAGGTGAGGCCGCATCAGCACAGAGCAGAGGGGACAGCCCCTTCCCGTGCCTGCCTGGAAGCGCTGGGCCTGATGCATCCCAGGGTACAGTTGGCCCTTTTGGCTGTCAGGGCACACTGATGACTCAGAAAAGCCCTTTATACTGTCCCCCAAAGTACTGGCCATTTTCAACTCTAATTGAGCTTTGGCCACACAAATTTTCTCTCTACAATGGCAAACAGTATCTCCGTAATCCTCCCATATCACTTGATCTTGCTTACAATGACCATATACTTTCTTTTTCTGCTTAAGCTCTAGAAGAAGATCCCTGCTTCGCCAAGCCAAACTTCTGCCTCACATGGCACTATTCCTGCACTCTTAAGAGGTGGTAAAAGTGACCGGCACTTATCGTCAGGGAATCTTGCCAACTAGTTCTCTGGGCAGCCTGAAGCCTACTCTTCCCTTATCCAGGGTTGAAGTTTTGATGTCAGTTTTCCTCTTATCACCAAAAATTTTAAACTCAACTACTTCATTGTCACTATGGCCAAGATGGTGTCCACAATTGCCACTTCTCCCACCACCCACAAGACCCTCTGTTTACAAGTAACTCATCTGGGAGAGCACCTTTCTTAGTTGGCTCCCTTAGTACCTGTACCAAGACGATATCATCAATGTTTTAGGAATCTTCTGGACCTGTTTGTACCAGCTGTGAGGTATTCTCAGTTAACATCTGGCAAGTTGAAGTCACTCACAAGGATGATGGCAGCTAATCTGCAGGTGTATCTTATTTCCTTAAAGAGAAAGTACATCCTGACTAGGTGGCCTGTGGTAGACTCCTACGTTGACATCTGCCTTATTTGTTCTTACTGTAATCCTTACCCAGAGGCTCTCAACCATGTCATTGCCACAGCTAGCTCCATACAGCCCAACCCCTCCCTCACACAGACTAACAGTCCCCACCTTGCCTGCTCCACCGGTCCCTGCTGAAGGGCACAGAACGTGACACACCAACCGCAGGACTGTTTCCACCACTCTACATTCCTAACCCTCTCTATTTTAAACATATACACAGAAAAGTCAGTCAAACATTGCCTGCAAGTAAAATTTCTTATTATACCGTTGTAATAGCTGGGATATATTTATGTTCAAACCAGCAACACTTATTTTGTTTGTGCTTGTTATTAAGTACTCCTCAGTGGTGAGTGGGATAGAGTCCCAGTCCGTCAGGTGCTGTGGCTTGCGCCCAAGGTAAGATGAGGGTTGGTCCAGCTGAGCTAGGAGTTGAACAACACACAAAAAGACTGTGGAGTGAAACACACAAGAAATGAAAGGGAAGTGCCCATCTGTGCAAAATCCACAAGCACACGGAGACTGCAGATCTAGCTCAAAGATCCCTTTGAATACTCCCTTGCATTGTGACTTGGCTAATGTCACCAGGAAAAGCTCTGGTGGAGCGATTGAACAGCATGCCAAGTCAAAAGCCTTCTCCTCAATCAGAGTTTAAAAGGGGAGGGAGGGTGTAGTAGAAGGAGTATAGATATGAAGATAACAGTTGGAGACATAAATCTTTCTTTTTGTGGATGTGAATTAAAGAGGGAGATGGATGACTGTAATCCCCTATGCATACACAGTCCTTCCACTGCAAAGAATTTGTTTGTGCAAATCCATCACATGACAGGTTGTGGCTATATGACAGTTCTTGTTCTCCGTTTGCACTGGGATCACATAAGGATTTTTGTATACTCTTTTCAAAACAGCATTTATTTCTCAGTTCTGATCTTTCCAAATGCAGCACACGATGCCTTTCCAGGAGATCAGTTCCCTGACAGATGTTTATTTTAAGGATTTCAATAGAAACACACACGTGAAATAACCTTCCAGGTAAAGCATTTATTTTGTTACAAGAAAACTTTTCACCTATTAACCAACCAAAGCCACTGATATGTCTCCAGTTAACAGGTATCAGTAGAGTAGGTTTATCTTTTGGTTAACACAGTCCCAAACTCCTCTATACGTAAGATGAAATCCCATTGAAGAAGAGTTACAAATCCCAGTAATTAATCATAACATTTACTCAAGAGAATTCAGGTGAAGATTATTTTGTATAAAGAAAAAATAACAAACACTTCATTTATCAAATTTATTAAACTTCTGAAATTTATTCCATGTTCACATGACTGACCAATGAGGCGATATTTCATGCCAAACACAGGAAGGAGAGAAAAGTTATCAATACTGATGTCTTGCTCCCTTACAGAACAGTGGGCCAAATTTTCTATTGCTTTGAAATGGTTTTGCACCAGCTGTGGATTCAACTCATTATCCTTACTTTGACTCAAATTGGCTGCTAGATCTCCTTCAATATATTTGACTCAACTATTTTTATGGACTTAATGTGAGTCAGATGCTTCTCCAGCTGAGAATGGTGAATGGAGCAAAACTTGGGGCAAAACTAAGCTGGGGAAAAAGGCAGCTTTTGTTCCTTTATCTCTCTCACCAGTATTTCAGCTTCTTCTCATGACTCCAACAGAACTGTTCCTGGATTTCTAACCACTAGCTACAGTACAAGCCAGGCAGGCACAGCTAACTGTGGATCTGTCTCTGTCTCTCTCTCTCTATATATATATACATACCCAGCACTTGGCAATTGCAGGGTTTTTCAAGGCCTGGGCCATAGCCCAAGCATGATACCACCAAGAATAATAAATCATCCCCTCCTTTCTCCAATTAACTTCTCTTTGGGAGGCAACAATTCAAGAAACACGCAAAGAGCTCTACTGATATCTAAGTGAAGCCCTAACGTTTATTCAAGCTTATTATTCTGACCTGTAGGCAGGTCACTGCTTGCTTCATGAATGTAGACCAGCCCTGCATATTAATGCTGAAATTTCATAAACTCTATCTTAAAGAACATCAGATATACCTGTTTTCAGGCTGTATAAATTAGGAATTTATATTGTGTACTTGATTTATTTCAGTGTATTGTCTTTATGTGTTACACCTGCTCTCTTGTCTGGTGAATATCTAGGATCATTATTCCATAGAGTACACTTTAATAATATGGGGTAAATCTTTCCAGTCCTTATTTATTATAAAATTCTGCTGTGTAACAAGAAAGGAGTACGCAATATATAAAAATGATTTCATCATCTGAAGGAAAATAGCAAAGATTTTAGATAATTGTCAGTCCCTTTGGAAAAGAGTGAACATGGCATTTATTCAGATGTCAGACATCAATAACACTCTGCTAATTTAAAAGAAAACATTCAGTTTATATTCGGCCCATAAAAGTTTAGAAGCATGAGTTCAATACACAGGACTGTAAGGGAACCTCTAAATGACTATGTCCAGGCTTCTCCAGCTGCAGTTGCCATGATTAGTGTCTGGACCAGCATCAAAAGGCCTTTAAAGATAAAAATGCTCAAAGTTGTCAAAATGTCAGTGGTATTCCTATTCACTCCATACTGTGGTCATTCTTCTAATTAAGATTCCATCTTAAGTGGTTTATAAAGGGTTAAGAAATGACTAGCAAAATTTAAAAGAAATAGGTAAAGAATGGATGTACATTTTATGCAGTCCAATGGCTTGATTGATTAGCTCTTGTAACATTCCGTATTGTCATCTATTGATGTACTTATAACTAAGAAATGGCTCAAATCTATTAAACATTTACACTCACTATCAATCATTTATTAACCCCTTACATAAGTTTTTTTAATTGAGTCCTAATATAATGCAAGTTAAAACCCAATAAAATTATTTGGGAAAGGTTGATATCTCTCAGATATTAAGGAATAAGTCTGAAATAGACATATCTTACATTGCATAGGACTACTTCTAAAGATACATTGAAATTCCTTTATTATTTCTCATCTTCTTAAAAATACTAGGTGACTAAGGAAAACACAGGGATTGAATTTTGATGACAATATGTAAAAAAATCCATTATAATTCTCACTGTATTATTTTTAGGAATAGAATCACAGAATCACAGAATTGTAGTGGTTGGAAGGGACTTCAAGAAATCATTGAGTCCAACGATGATCGAGAAGATGATGAGAAAAATTAAATATATTTTTATATATGTCTTTTACAAATTTTCAGATTATATTACTAAAAATCCCAGAGAAAAATTCCACAGAATACATGAGTTAAGGTGGTAGTGAAGTGGAAGGAAAGTGAAGAGCTGTAGCCCCTCTCTGGACCACAGATAAGATAGCAGTCAGATCTGGCACCTTTGCCCCTGTAGCAGGAGAAAAGCTCAGGTGGTCCCCAGCCCCTAGGTGGAAACATTTCAGCATAAATACATTATATTGGTGCAGTTTCTCTCTCCATAGCATGGCTGTTTCTTTGACACATTAGCTTATTTCCACAGAAATCAATAACTATAGTATAACCATCTTCCATAGAGCAAGATTTCTTTCAAGTTATTGCACAAGTACAACCTTAGGTTGTCTGCTTAAATTCTCATTACCACCCCCTTTCTTCCCCCAAAATTTAGCTATGAACCAGGAGGGTATTGCAACTAGTAAATTGCTGATATGTATTTTTTTCTAAGTGTTTACTAGCATGAATGCATTTAATAGGATACTGCTAAGGATAGTTTTCAATGATTTCAAAACACATGTAAAAAGCAGTACATAGTAGAGGGCAAGAAATATATTAGGACTTTTCTTTCCCTTAGAACTGGTTCTGTGGCCATCAGGCATTAGTGCAATTAATTCTGATTGCCATAGCATTTACAGCTCAAACGCAAATCAGGGCTTCTTGTACTGCACCTTTTAAAAAGCAATTGTGCAAGTGTAAAGCCTAAGCATGAGAGCCTAGGAGAGGACAGGTGATGTTGGAGATGATGTTACTCATCAGCTAGCACTGCAGCAAGACTACAGCGACAAGCCAAGCAAGGACTCGGCGAAGTGACAAATTTATGTGATACTCTCACATTTTTTCACTTATAAACTAACACACAGATGTGGCTCATCAATAGACCTCCAATAGATACGATCATTCCCAGACACATACAGTGCTTCACAGCAATGGAAATAGGAACCAGTAAGAGGTCTTACTGCTCTGCAGGAAGACCCAGTGGAGCTTGCAGTGTTCTGAGGACTATCTCACTTTTATAATGTTTGTGCAATCCAAAATGAACCTTTCAAACTTGATCCACCATTCAGCATGCTGCTCTGGCCCAATGCCATGTTTAAAAGAGACCCAAGCAAGTCACACACCAGTGGGGACAATGTTAATGTAAATTTAATTCATTGAGGAGGAGTGGAAAGAGGCAGGCAGAATGAAGTGTGCACCAGAAGCCATGTCATTTTCTGCATCTGCCTTGAGTTTTCTGCTGACTGGTTCCCCCAAGTGAGGATAGGATTTTAGTCAATGTCAATGCCAAATGGGTTCTGAAAATCTTAACTGGTTTTTCAGTTTCCTTTCTTCCAGAATTACTTTCCACCCACTACTCTCCCAAAGTTTATTTTTAATTCCTTTGAAACACCTGTCACTATTTCACTAGTTCCTATGAAGAACATGCAAAGACAAACTGTGAGGGTAGGAGATGGAAACATACAGAACAATCTAGACAATAAACTCTGCATGGATCCAAACAAAGCCCCTCTTCTTTTTTTCTTTTTTCACACAAGCACACTCACACACGTGAAAGATTAATGAGTCAAATAGACACACAAATCCTAAAGCTTCTGGTTGTCCAGTCTGCTAAATTGGTGATATAGAATGGAAGCTGTTAATTCAGCATGAGTTTCTGAATAGGTCCAAAATTAGTTGACTGGGTAGCATGACATTTGCCAAAATAAATATACATATATTTAGAAAACCCATAGATTATGAAAATAACTTTTCTGGACAGCATCCGATTTGCCCAGTGAGTGGTCTACAATGGTTTCTCATGCACTGTGAAGCACAAAACCCTGAGCTGAGCTCTAAAAACATGCAGGTTTTCCTTTTATTAATATCTTAACCACAGGGCAAAACTAAGCACTAAATGCTGACTGCATCTAGCCTATTATGTGGTGAGATTACCTGAGCACTGTTCCTCTGTGTCCACTAGGCTTCCTACTGGACTACTATTGAGGATGCTCAGTGAGGATATTTTTTATGCATATTAAATTAAAATTGGCTTAAAAACAGCAGTCTTAACCCAGTATGCAAGTTTCTCTTCTTTTCTCTGATGTGTATGTGCTGATAGTAATGCCAAGTGAGAACAATCATAACCCTGGTAAAACATCAGTGAGCTGTTTGCACCATGCTGACAACTTTAATAATAGCCAAACAGTCCAGAGATTGTCACAGTAAGAAAAGGGCAGACAGTTTTTCAGATTTTGCTTTGTCCCAGTGCTGCCAGCTAGATGTAACATGACAGCAGTTCAGATGCATGCACACAGGGCTAAGTAGCTGCAGGTAGATAAAAAATGGATAATCTGAAGAAGACAGAGTACGCTAATGTGTGTTGGGAGAGAAAGCCATAACAAAGCCAAAATGATACGCGCATCTGTCAGCAAATGAGTTTTCTCTTGGAATTCCGTCTCTCTCAGTTTTCTGCTGGGCTTTCTCTTTGCTAATCAAACAAATGATTAGCAATAAATGGACTGTCAGGAAGCTAAATAGCAGGACAACACCCCATGCCCAAGTCACATTTGATTATCTGCCACATCTTCCCTGCAACAGCCCCCTCCCCGCTCTGCCCCAGCCGCTGCTCCGCTGCAGCTCCTGCACTCGATGAAACTGTCTGGGAAGCATTGCCCGTTCAGCATGGGATTTATTACCTGCAGAAAGACTAGTGCTAGAGCCAGCCGTGCCAGATTATCATTTTAATAATCAGAACCAAAGTGATCTGTCAGGCCAGCGCAGCCCTTTTTACTGTGGAAGGTGTGACCTTACTGCGTGTTCCCACTCAACCCCCATCCAAGCAGTAGCAATAAACATCAGAGAAAGGGAAGTGTTTGTGTCCAATTCTGTTGTCACCAGCCACATAAATTAAAGCAATATCCCCAAGCTACCACATGGTATTTATTCGAGGGCCAGAGAGGAATTCTATTTTCAGAGAACATTAGAATGTAAATGGAGGTGAAAGTCTCTATTTCTCTCTTTCTCTTTTGCAGAACAAGTCACAGACATTGTTCAATGCTTCAAAGCTAACAATAAAAGACCGTCTACTTATTCAAGTTGCAGTGTTCAGTGCTTTTGTTCTCCAAATCTATTTTATCACGTGAAAACGCTTTCTGAGGAGTTAGCATACACTGTACGAGAATTGTCTCCTTGTAAAAGAATTACTGCAATCTAAAAATAGTGACAGCTTTGTTACGTGCATTTGAGATTTTGTCTGACGTTGGGATCAAAGTTTGCAACCACTGAACTAAAAATCGTTTACAATTACAGACCAACCTTGCCTATGAGCAAATCCATTGTGTGCTGGAGGGATGAAGCATAGACCGCAGCAGGTAAATAGTGCGTGCCAGCTTTTTCCTGCATTTAATATAGTAGTACAATATATATATATATATTATAATAGAAGACAATGTCTCTGTCTGTGTGCCTTGTGCATTGGATACACCACCACATCTCATGAAATCCTGAGCTGTTAAGATCTCTACTGTTGCTCTTCACATGTGTTAATAGAGAAGTGTCAATGGAATTGAAGGACCTTTGCCTATTCAACTGAGTTTACAACACCATTATTTATCAATTATGACGCCTGTGTACAAAGCCATGAAGGATATCTCATGTCCATCCAAGTCAAATCCATTTTGCTCCTCAGGCTTTTAAAAAAACAGAGACCTGTTGCAGCTGCAAAACCTACCAACTATAATTTGGCAGTACAAGGAGTTGGGGATAAGGGGAACAAGAGAAGGGCTTTACACTGAACAAAGAAGTCCCCAGAAAGAGGAAAGGGCAGTGGTAGAAAGAGGAAAATGCATTGAGGAGTCCCCGTCCTGAGTGCATTATCTAACAACCATGAGGGGCAAGGACTGTCGAGGCTGATATTTTAATATTTTCCAAAGCCCCCCAGAAGATCTGCACAGTCTCACTTGAGTGGAGTTATGCACTGGCCATCACCCAGTGGGTACCACAAAACATACCAGTAGACACATTTGTGCGTTCATCTTTGTGAGTAGTTTTCTTTGGCCTGGTTTATTAATCATATTTTTGCTTTTGAAGCCAAATTTTACTTACCAAGGGCTCAAGATTAAGCATTTAGGGACACAGTTTTTGTTCTTGTTCTGACAGACTGCTTGATATTGACCAAATTTTTAAGACACTTCTGAAAATACTATCTAACGTATTCATTTTTGGATGGCTAATTCAACCAGCCTTTATACCAGATTGGTTCAGAGAGGAACCCTGGAAGCCTTTGTGTATTATAGTAAAAGAAGTATGTGGGATATTGCAGGCCCAGAAGTTCCTGACAGTTTAGCGTGCTACCAGGTATAGTCAGACAAAGCATCCTCAAGTAATCAACAAAATATCCTGTAGGACAGGATGGCATGGGATGGGATGTGTCAAGCAACATAGACATACTATTGAGTTGAACGAGTATAAACACATTTGGAAAGAAAATTTTGCCTCTGAAGTCAGTCTAGACTTTCAAAAATGTTACTCTTACTAGGCATGCTTTAAGAGAAACGATAAAATATAACTATGTAATTTGGGGTTAGGCCAACAGTCTAGCTAACTTGGTCTCTTGTCACTGTCTAAAGCAGTGTTCAACACTTAGAGGATGAAGGAAGGAATGAACCTTCCTGTGTGTGTTCTACCTATATCAAGATCATGGTTTTCTCAGTGTACTGTGAGATAAAGGGATAATAAAAAGATAAATCCGCTAGCAAAAGCTAGCCCTTAACATACACATATACTGTGTTCAGGGTATGCTGTATCTGCCACAAGGATGCCCTGATCTGAATCAAGGATCACAAAAAGAACGCTAATTTATTCAAAATGGATTTTAAATTGTGCACTAAATGTACAACAAATGGCAACATCGATCCAATCCCGATCCTTCTTGCTTCCATGTGCATTTGTTGCTTCCCCATTAGCTGTTGTGGGCACGGACTGACCCAGAAGCTGCCTTGCACCCAGTGGGGACCTTGGTTCTGTCATCCCTCCCAGCTCCAGGGACACTGCATGCCTGTGTTTTGGCAGCGTGGTAGGTAGGAAGTGTACTGCAGTGATAATCAAACATCATCAGCAGAATCAAACTGTTCCGCAGCCCAAGTACAAGGGCTGCAGGCTATGGCCCAGCACTTTCTTCTTGGATATGATTTCCCCCCTCCGCAATTCTGAGCAAGCTCAATAATTTGTCCACATGCACTTAACTCTAACTGCTATTAACATCAGTCATTCATGCTCTCAGACCTCTCTCATTCATTTGCAAGCTGCCACCCACCTATGCAGCTGAGCTGTTTTCCAGACCATGTGCTCTTCACGCCAGTGATCTCTTGTGTCACAGCTGAGTTAGCTCAGCTTTCTGCTTCCAAAGCCCCATAACCAACATGCATCTTGATCTGAAGCCTGGGATTTCCCCCTCTCACTTAGCCTTGCCCTGTGTAGCTTCACAGAGAGATAGGGAGTTAGTTTATTTCCTGCAGACTGTTTAGACTCGGTGTTGATTTAACATCAAACAGCTTTCTCTCCTCACCAAATTGCAATGTATAACTTCACTGTCCTGGACGCAACTCCCTCCCTCCCCCTCCAAATCAGTGCTGGAAGGATTTCACACAGGCACAGAAGCTTTATTTATATGTTTTTTGTTGTTGTTGTTTTTCAGTCAGATCATGTTCTTAGTTTAAGCAATCTTTTTTTTAACCATACAGTGGACAGATACTTAGGCTGACAGATCAGACTGATCAGAATCAGGTGATGATCCTTTATGTATTTGGAAATCTTTCAGAGCTCACTCCTTGCCAGGGAGTTTTGAATAGAACTTTCATTATAAAGGAGTATGTTACAAAGTTTTTTCTCTGCTCCCAATTCCATACCTGTTTGAAAGCTGACATAAGAATGGTGGTGGCTTGGTAGCTTGATGACCCAGTGACTCATGGAGAACAAGATCAATCATTTAAATCTTGTTAGCAATACATGCATTCTGTTACCATGAAAGTAGGGATGACCATTTAGATATCTTCCCTACAAAGAAAGGAATAACAACCATAATGAAAGCTCCAAAGAGATATGCAATATTATTTTCAGTAGAAATATTTTATGGAATGAAGGCAAGAAATTTTTAAAAAAGAACTGTATATACCCTAATGAAAGATGGAATGAAGCAATCACATGTAACCAATGAGAAGTGATTTCCATGCAGACAAATCACCATATACAAACAAATTTGAAAAGAAAATATCAAAAATAAGATAAAGATGTGGTAGCCACAATGGCATAAGGGTTAGAGAGACTTGATATTATTTTCTGAACCAAAGAACACATATGAAAAAAATGAGCAGGCTTCACATTCAGAGTCCGGGTGAATCAGAGACCCAAAGAAGAATTTTCGAGAATAAAAAAAATCATTTTTTTCTCCCTGGCTCTATCATCTAGTCCAATAAAATTATCCCTTCCCTCAAAAAAGCTGACACTTAAAAATAAGGAACTCCCAAAAAAGATGACACTTGTTTTGCGTTCATCCATGATGCAGATATCACAAATGTCTGAAACAGAGAATTATCTAAACTTGGAACTATAGAAAAAGACCTGGAACAGACCTCCTCTAATACACTCCTCCTCACGCCACGGAGTGGAATTATTATGCCTGTGTCTATTCATACAAAAGGCTACGCCTTCTCCTATTACTCAGTAGAAGCAGTTTAACATAGGATACAAGATAGAAAGTGCATAAAAAGGTAGTACTCCTGACTTATTCAAACCACCTGTCTAAGCATTTAAATGAATAAAAGGGAAAAAGAATCAAAAAGAACATAAAAGGAAGAACATCCCATTACATCACCACATGATGTTTGACTCTCAAGGCGAGAGGATATTACAATTCACTTAATAAAACATCTGTAGTGTCACACTGAAGTAGGAAAAGGCAGTCAGCTATTGCAAGTGTGTATGTTCTTCTGCAATTATAGAAAGAACAATCTGGTTTTGGCTCCTTTAGCTTCCAGCTAAATGTAAGAAAACAAACACCCACCTCCTTATGTATATTTCTGCCTTGAGAAAGACAAACACTGCAATTTCTTGTTCTTTTTTCCCCCCCTTTCTTTTCTATTTTTTTCCCTGAAATAAAAGAGAGCTCTTACTGCTAATTTGTTGTCCTTTTTCATTTTCTGAGTCACATAGATATTATACACAAAAATGTGAACTATGTTCTTATAAACTACTGTTTACCATCCTAGAGACCTCTGCTGGTAGGGCAGAAAAGTTTCATGTCTTTTCATGTTCCTCTTCCTCTTGACTCTTTCCACAACAAATGGATACTTCCCAAGGTTGATTCTTACCGTGTCTGCACTCTTTGGTGCTTACATGCTTTGTACTTAACTTCTGGGTATCTCAGAGGAAATTACACATTGTCATAAGATGCTGAGTTCTGGGTTTTCCAATAAACTCCCCTCCCTAAGACCAGTAATCTAACAATTAAACCTTTAGAAATGTCAATTTGTAACTTTTCTGGTTTCCTGTTGCTAACTATAGATCTTCTTAGTCAAAATTTTTCCAAGGAATGGCTTTCTTTCACATTTTTAATCTGGTCTGGGAAGTGTGTTTTTCAAGTAAGTTGCAACTCATTTTATACATTCTTTAACAAAGAAGAGGTCTCAAACAGTGTAACAGGTCTTCAACCTTCAGTTGGACCACCTGCGTAGTAACGAAGAAGTGAAAAATATCACACTCACTATTTTGTTGACTTTTCTAGGGAATCTTGGCCAATTTCAAGTCTTATATAGGCTACTGCTGTAAAAATGCAAGGCAGGCATGTACATATTTATATTTTTGTGAGTGTGTGTATACGTTTGTGGGCATTTTTATATACCAACTCACATAAAAGAACAGCTGTGCCACAATATCCCAAACACGCTCTGAAACTGAGAAGCCCTGCAGAGGGGTTACAAGAGCAATGAAGCTGTACGCTTGCAAACTCATGTCCTGCAGTTGCACATTTGTCAAAAACAGTGCAAAATCACAGGCTTTGCAAGCTGCAGAATAACATAAACTACTACTTTTCTCACACAAGTATATCTGTGATGGTTTATAGGAAGAGCTTTAAGGACAGAGGGAGATGCAGCAGCAAATCATGACTTGCATTCATGACTTCAATGGATGGTACAGCCATTTAGTTGGTGTCTACTCTCTATTTGTTAATTACACATTGCAGTTTGTCCTGATTGGAGAGGAAATCTATTCCTGGAGAGCAATAGAGTGATCACAGCTGGGCGAAGCTTCTGGAAGGCAATAGAGCAAAAAGGGATTCAGAAAGATACAGTGAGCCCAAATACAGAGTAGAAAACTCATGAATGTAGCTGGAGGGTTGCTGGCAGCAGAGAACATTCCTGAAGTCAAATTAGATAAGTGATGTGAAGCAGGCTTTCCTATTGATCCTGAGAGTACCATGCCGTTTGGTTACAGCCATGTAGGACTATGAGAAAAGACCTACTTTGGAAAGGAAAAATGGGAAGGAGAGAGATTTCTCTATAAAGCTATAAGCCTTTCATTTGTTTAGCCACATTTCAAGTATTCTCTATGTCAGGATTTACAAGTGGTAGCTTGTTATTTTGTGTTCTAATAACATAAAAGCTTCCAAGATTAGAAATACTTTGTGCCTGTAGGGAAATGGCGGATCAGGGCATGAGCTGATGATTGAGCACATGGTGAGGGAGCATGGCTGGCCCTGGTGAATATTGGTAGATCACTTGCACCGTGACCAAAAGGGGTGGACCAGGGCAGGGTTGCCCCAGGCTTAGATAAGGGCCAGCCAGGCAAAGCAGAAGCAGCCTGAGAGAAAGAAGATCAGAAAGCTGAGAGATCAGGAGCCGAGGAAGCAGAAAATGTTGTGGAGCAAAGTCCCTAGCACCAGATGAAACAAATGGCGTAGTCAGATGAAGAAATGATGTATTTGTGAGAGTTTGGGACTTCTTCCTATTGCAGTGCCTCTTGGCATGCATCTCTTAAAGTCAGAAGTTGTTCTATCTCAAAGGCTTTAGCCAGCCCAAAATCCATTCCAACATCAAACACATTGCATCCTCTCTTCTTTCCATGAGTCATTTAGAGAAGAAATTGGCTGGAAGAGGCATTCAAATATTTCATTCTAAATGAATATTAAAAGTATTTGCAGACTATGAGATTAAGGAACCTGCAAATGAGAATATTTATTACAGGAAAAAGACTCTTAAGAGCTTATCCCCTGATTCAGAAGACATAAATGACCATTTGAGAAAATCCTAGTTATTTCTGGTTCAAAATACTGCCCTGCCATCTACAGTCTACCTATTCTAGACAACTACCTTAAGATAAGACAAATAGTGCCCTTTAGAAGTCACTTCACTGAATTACTCAGATTTAGATAATGCTATTTGGCCAGATGAATTCCACTTCACCTACCTTACACATTGGTACAAAAATTATTGATTGAGGCAAATACAGCATCATTTAACCATGAAATGAGTTTAGCTGATTGGCGGGTTGGTTTTGTTTTCCAGTGCCCAATGGTTAGGATAGTCTATTCTCTGAAGACTGAACTGAGGACCTAGCAGATTGTGCTTCTTCCCATTTTGATACGGTTCTGCCACTTCTCTTTTAAAATGTGTTATAATTAACATTAATGTAGAATTTGTCAACAAAACTGCTTTCCTTTGGAAGTACTGTTTGCTCTAATCAAAAAATTTTTTTCCACAACACTTCCTGTTGACAATAAGTTTTCGTCAAGAAAGATTTCTTGGGTACAAGATTCTAAGTCAAAATGCAAGACAAATCTCAAAGAAACCAATATACCCAGTGATTGTCTTTAATTCAAAATAAAAACAAGTACATGTTCCATATAGGAGTTATGCAGTTCACATGGATACTATTTAGGTACTCTCTGAAAGCCTAGGTTTCTTTTGTGAGAAAATTCCAAATGTTTAGATTCATCAGGCAAGGGTGTTTTTTTTTAAATCCACAACCAAAATAATAACAATAACTATCATAAAATGTTGGGAGAAACATTAATTGCCTTGCTCCAGCTATAACTCACAGAATACTTTGTGATATAATTTAATGAACATCAATGAAATTTTGATTGAGGAGTAATTGTAATTAATTTTTTACAAACAATTCACGCAAAGAAAACTGTTTATCAAAAGTATCCACAAAATGAATTTAATTAATTTAGAAGTTCAAATAGAATCGCAGACTGCTCATTAACAAATTACAAACATTAAAAAAGATTGAATTCATTCTGTGAAGGATTTGATATTAGTGGTTATTATCTCCTTTTCTCCACTAGAAAGCATTTATTCTACAACAATTCCGGTCAGGCAGTTCATTTTAACACCCCCAGCTGCAAACAATCAAAAATCAATTTTGGCCTCAACCCAAAAGCCCAACCCAGTGTCATAACAAATGCTACCAATTCCTTTGACTTTACCCAGATTCTCAGCATTTCGCAAAATGCAGATGATCTGTGAAAGTGTTATTATAAAACAAAATAAAATGGAAAATATGTTTTCTAGACACATTCACAGTTAGGTTCCAGGAAAATAATCAGCAATTTTCTACTAAAAAAAATCATTCAGCTTTTTTGGGACTCTCTGAACCAGTAGGCAGCAGGAGTCTACTATGGATCATCATAAAAAGCATGTCTTTCATATGCCACATTGTTTTATGACTTTTTTATATAATCCACACAACATTGTAAGAGGAACAGTACAATGTGAAATGCAGCATGAAACACAACAGTACAGTACAGTATGTACACAAGTACAGTATGAAATACAACAGGGAGTCCAAAGAAGTTTGGGTCCAACAAAATGTTGCAATATGTGTTAAAATTCCTAAGCATATACTTCATTTTTATGAAGGTCTTTTAGTTTATTCTCTTAAGACCTTTGAAAGCTACCTAGAACTAGACAGTGATTCTCTGGGGAGATTTAACGGAACTTTATTACCTCCATCAGCCACCACCTCAGACTCCTAACATGGTTCAAAGGCAGTCCTGGGTCTCAGACCAGAACAAACATCCCTTGAAATCCTCCCTCCAAAATCTCAGATGCCAGAAAAAAGTGCAGATTTATGTAATGTGCCCTTCATGCTGCCCGTATTTCCTGCTGGGCTTGAGGGAATTAGTGCTTGGGAGAAGGACCTCAGCCCTCACAGTCCCTCTGTGTCTCTTCCTATGCTAAAGCTGAAAGTTTCACTTTTCCAAGCTGAGCAACAATTATTAATTATCTCCTCCAAGCCCAGTCTTTGTTTCAGCATCATTCCTTTCTCCAGCATTTCCTTTGTATCACAACTGTTCAGTCTGCTCTGCTTTAAGCTGCCAGTACAGGACCTATTATTAAGAGTTTTCAACCAAAAAGCTGTCCCTGCAAGATTTGTATTCTGCTTCAGCATATTTCTAATTTGATCATTCTTTTTCCTCTTCCTTTCTCCCTTTCCTGTAAACAATCCAAGTGCTTACATTGATTATCCTCAAAGCATATCCTTACAATGATGTTGCAGTGCCTCTGCAGAGAGGAGCTGCTAACAGCTACTGCTTCTCTGGTGTTAGAAAGAAGTGAAGAAGCTGCTTCTCATCAACTAACAATGCATCATTGCTGCTCATCCGATATGCAGAGGTACAACACTTGCTGACTTTCTCTCCCAGGAGATCACATATCATCCAAACTCAGTGCCCCTGATTTATGGCAAGAATTTGGATTAATCAGCTGTATTACAGTGACAGAGAAGTCGTGTGTCTCTATCTCAGTTCAGTAATACTTCCTACTCACACGAAAAAAATAGCCATTTTTAGTTTTCATCTTTCTAGCAAGAAAACCAACCCCCCCAAATCTTTTGTGCAACCTACTTTCACAGAAGTTCTGTCCCCAGAAGTCTTCAGGCAATGATAAAATATTGTTTGAATGGCTAGGACAGATAATCAGACCTGCCACACTGAAGAAAGTGGGGCAATTGGATCCAACTACCTGAAATTCTCTTTTAAGAGGTAATACATGTACAGAATAAAAGTCAATCATTAAAATCATCAAGGAAGTCTGCTGAAGGCAGTCGCTTAGACCTTACTGTGGTCATGAAGTACTTTGAGGAATAAGACAAACAGATGGATCAGACAGGTTCTTCATGGCTGACTCTTGCCTGGTGTACAGTACAACAAGATGATCTTGCCATAGCCTCCCCTCATGTAACTCAAAAAGTAGTCTGTTCATAGAACACATGTTACCAGAGGTCACTGAGCAGGATCTGACAATTCCTCCTCTCACAATACTTCTACTGGTGGTTCAGGATGACTTGTTATACTCCACATGCACTAAATCTGTGTCAAAGCAAAGGATAACATTTTTTGCGTGTGTCAAACTTTCAGCTTTTCTCAATTTTTTCAAATTGCTTAGTATCAGTGAAAATCAATTCATTTCTCATAGGTATTAAAAATTAGCACGTGACATGCAAACTTAGCAGTCCATTATTAAAGGCTATCGTGCACAGATTATGTGGGTGCAGATTTTTCTTATCAGAAAGAAAGATGGCTCTTTCTGTGACCAGACAAGTTTTAAACTAAAAAGCATCCTTGGTCATATTTGTCAATAGTGAGTATGGTGCATCACGTGTTCATGAATCTGCTGCAGACACACAGATAGACCAGAATCCAGGACTGAGACTCGAAGCAACTACCTTAGATTTTCTAAAACCGAATCACATGGCCCTGTCATACCTCAAAGAAATCCATGATGAGGAGCAGTTTGCCACTGCAAAGAAATTAAGCCACCAAGGTCAGTTCAGGAGAAGACTGTTAGTTACAGTGGTGAGAGGAGACTGCATCTGCTCTCACACCTGCCTTTCTTGAGGTGGACTGTCCTGTGCTGGTTAGTATATACTCACTATTTTCTTTTTTATCTCACTGTCTCAGTGCATCTCATCTACTTTCGATAGCCACAGATTTAGTTTCTTTGAATTCCTCTTAGCACGATGTAAAGATAAATGATATTTTCTCAAATTAATGGTGTTTTTTTAAACATATCTTCTGATTTATACACTGATGAGTAGATTCCTTTAAGTGGAAAGTCAATGCCTTACACCTCGGTTTCATGCTATGGATGAAATATAGGCTGAAGTGCAATACTATGGAGGGTGGCTATTCTAACTATGGAGAAAAAAAGTAAATAAAAAGGAAAAAAACTAACTAGGAAAATGCTATAGCAGCCATTATTAATTTGAAATGCTTCCTTTTCTGTATAGGTGAGTCACATTATTCCTGGTTTTGGATACGTCAACAGTCAAATCCAAAGCTATTGTATTCATTGCCTAGGAGATGGCATTTTACAAATCTGTTATCACACAAAATGAAACAAGAGGAGTAGGAGGGCCCACTTTGGAGGCATAAATAAAACACCAAATGAAAGAAATAGATATCTATGTACACATACACATGCATACAAAATAAAATTAAACAAACAAAGAAAGAAAAAACACAACTGCTCGTGAAAAGAAATTGGAAGTTACTGCTGAAATATTGTTGCACGGGGAAGATCTCTTTACACCCGTCTTCTCACTCCGTCACTCAGCATACCCAATAAATATTGTCCATTGTGCTCTGGGTACCCAAAGCTTTATCCTCTTTTCCACTGCATTTTTTTCCTATTAATGCTCAGAATTTTTCACCAGCAAAGAAGAGTTGTAAGGAATTTCAACTGGGTGAGATGTAGAGAAACAAAAAATGTACAGGAGGCAAAAAGGCAAGGACAGAGTAACAGACTGAGCCCACTTTGCATCATTATATTAAACAGCACAATAACATTTCAGAAAATAGGAAGAATCAGCAATTAAAAGCATTGTAATTAATAGTTTCAAGAACAAATAAGCTTTCATGAAAATGTTCTTCCCAAAAGCCTTTAAGCCTTTTCTTTAAAAAAAAAAAGACAATTTTCCAAGAATTCC
>WBMW01003715.1:18206-118591 GCA_013396635.1 Penelope pileata
AAAAAAAAAAAAACATGCCAAGAAAGATTATCATTGTTTAAAAAACAAAAAACAAACAAAAAAAAACATTAAAAGTAGAATGTTTGTGGAATGGCTGCATGAAAAGCGGGCATAACATGACAGGGGTAAATACAGATGTTGAAAAATTAGGTTTCACTTGGTCCAAAAACAATAAAAAAGAGACCAATAGTAACAGCAGCTGCTCTGTTACTGCGAGTGGCTCAGAGCTCCTAGCTAGTTCTTATCCATTCACTCAGACCTCCAATGAGGACCCGCTTTCCCCGTTAACTTTTTAAAAGAATGAGTTCCTCATAGATAAACCACAAAAGAAAGGATGAGGCAAGCAAATACAAACATAGCTTGAAAGAGTAGTCCAAAAATAATAAGTCTATAAGCATCCAAAGGCTTCTGAGAAGTACTGTATTAGAAGTCCAGATAAAACATGTGCCATTATTCAAAAAGAAATGAAACACTCTAATAATGCCCCTGCGTGGCTCAATAGGAAAGCAAAGGAGGCTGTCACAGGGAAAAGGTCAGTAGTCAAAAAATGGAAAGCTTGCTCCAACAAGGAGAGCAGGTCAAAAGTAAAACAGAACATAAGAGGATTAGAAGGACTACAAAGACTGCCATAGGGTTCCTTTTTTACTGATAGTTCATTAAGTACTTCAAAAGCAGAAGGTAGGTGAAGTAGTACTGCTTGATGACGTGAGTTTGAAAGGGTCACTCAAGGACGGCCAGTCTGCAGGGGAAGAGCTCAATGAGCTCTTTGCATTGGACTTTAATACATGGAGGAAATGTGCACAACCAAATATTTTTGTAGCGGGTAGGTCAGAGAGGTGTGACAGAACACAGAAGAATACAGTGTTTTAATCCCCTCAAGCAATTAAGATGTTTGCAGAACTAGATGACATTTACCTGGGAGAAAGGAACAAACTGTGGAAATGCAAAGTGATAGCTGTTACATATCCCATGCACTATAACCTGGATCCCTGCTCTACAGGACTGATGGGGTGTTGGGGTAACTTGTCAGAAATCTTGCTTGATGGTCTTTCTGTAGACAAGGCTAACTTCCACCTCCAACATGACAGTAGAGTCTATACTACCAAGAAAGGTCACAAAGCAAGTCAGACAGCATAGCCTATTAGGAACTGGTCAGCATGGCATTTGTAAAGGGAATTCCCTCCTCTGTTCAATGAGGAATTCCTAGAGGTCAATAAAGGAGACACAGTTGACTTCATAGATTTAGTTCCTCAGGAAACCTTCTGGAGGTTTCCTCGCCAAAGAAACAGTGACAGGGGTATCTTGCAAACAGACAAGCAAAATCCCCTCAGACGAGTTTCTAGCAAACCCAGGTGAAGTAGTAGAAGGTCTAACAATGGACATACACAGAAGTCCAAACTCACACAACTAGTGACAGCAATCCCCCAACCAAACAACATTCTTCTGAAGAGTTGCAGCTTTCTAAGTGAGATGTGTTCTCCTCCACTGCTTAAATGAGCCCAGAGCAGCCCTGCCCTGCGCCCAACCCTTCAGATCATGAGGGGAACACAGGTGCACTTCACAGTGTGAACAGTGATTGAGCCCCCTCAGAGACAGGTTAACATATTCCCACTTATCTATATTATAAAGATTACAATAGTCACAGTAACCCGTGCTCCTGGCTGCAGAGGTACTACGTAAAAAAGATCCATATGGACGATGGTGGTCTTGCCTCTGGACCTTGTCAGTTCAGTGGTTGCTTTTCCAAGAGAACATTCGATTTAGAAAGTCCATTCCTTTTAGAAGTTCATAACAAGGTGTCATCAAAGAGCTGGATTTTGCAGTGACTCTTTGATGACATTTAGTGCCAAAATTTATTTTCCATAATCTGTTCGATTTATGTTATTCCTATAGGTTGTTTCATGGGCTGTAAACCTCAGGGGTAACAAGATAAATGTTTGACTGGTACCAAAATGGGCAAATTTGCCCTCCACAGTAAGATTCAGGCTACATTACAATCCTGAGTTAAAATTTCTGCCTGGACAAGGGTACGTCAAGGCTGTCTGTATCACACCCTTTGGCCTCACGCTGAAGGTCGTATAGCTATGTCAGGTACCAGAAAAGAGACCCTAATTTGCCAGGGTGATGTAATCAATGTGCCTTTTACAATGAAAATTAGAGTTTGCACCATGATCTCCGTAGGCCATGTACCAATTACCTGAGGAGTTATTGATCCTTCTTCTTCTAACAAACTCCCCCAGGATGCAAGTAGGCTGCACCATCTCAGCCCTACCTGCACCTCGCAAGGCCACTTTGCCTTGGGGGTGCTCAGTTCAACGTCCACGGGGGCAGGGAGCAGCAGGTTATTTATAGTTCCAATTTGGGGTCTTAGATTTTTATCATTTCCTTTGATTTGAATTCAGAGTGGGGAAGCCCAGGTAGTGTGTAATATACATAATACACTGGGTTGGCCATCCCTGGATCTTTCATTCAAATTTCTTAGCATTTTGTGCAGTCGCTTAGTCAACCCCTTCATGGACTGTGAGTCATTCTTAGAGAGGTCTTCAGAATTACATTATGTAGTTCTATTAGGCCTCCTCCCATGTGCCATAATCTTAATAACCAAGCAGGGACACTCTCTTTTGTTCTTTGAATCT
The DNA here is from genome assembly GCA_013396635.1 of Penelope pileata. Taxonomy (NCBI): domain Eukaryota; kingdom Metazoa; phylum Chordata; class Aves; order Galliformes; family Cracidae; genus Penelope; species Penelope pileata. The sequence continues at coordinate 20,843 of WBMW01003715.1, forward strand.
TTGCACTAAGTCTATTAATTCGGCCACCACATATGGGCGGGCCATGGTATGCATAGTCATCTCTGCCAGTGGGTGTTCTTCATGCGCTTCGCCTGCTGGCCTTCCCTGAAATGTTTTTATTTCCTGAGTTACTATGGGGCAGATTTCTAGATGACTGCATTTTACAAGAGCCTCTAGTTGGATTTTCCCTGAGGTAAATGTCTATTTCATCTGGGATACTTTCTACTTTGCCCTTATTACCCCGGTCATCTATGTTCCTACAGGCTCCTACAGGAAGCAGTTTACAGGTTGGAAAACAGAAGGTAATTCTCAATGATCTTTTGCAGAGTGAAGAAAAATGAGGAAAAAGGTTCTTGAAGGATCAACTCTGTGTCCAAAAAACAATAGGCACCATCAGAAAGGCTCTGAAAACAAAATATCTGCTGCAACTGTATAAAACTTTGGCACATCCACATCTTCAGTGCTGTGCAGAGTTATTATCACTACACCTCCAGAAGAACATTGAGGAGATAGAGAAGATATAGAGAAGAAAATGGTAATAAGGATGGAGCGGTCTTATCTGGAAAGATTAGAAATATCTCTGCTCTTCAGTCTGGAAAGAAGATTGTGAAGATACTCCTGAAATTCGAAAAATCATGAAGCCAGTAGATAATCTGGATGCAGAACTGTTGTTCATCAAATCCCAGTTTTAGGTCTAGAGACTCTAAGTGAAGTTGGCAGGAGGTCACTCTCAGACAGTTGAAAGGATGTAGCTCTTCATGTAGCCAGTAGGAAACTTTCTTCCACGGGAAGTTTTGGAAGCAGACAGGATCAGCAGGTTCAAAAAAGAGCTTAGAGGTAAGAAATCCATTAACAGACGTTAGCACATTATTGGCTGCAGCCATGCACACTGGGGGTGTACAAAGGAACAGAAAGCATACTGTAGGTGACACCTGGGCTCATGTTTTCTCCTTTAGTGGCCTCGCTTTCTGCTGCTGTCAGAGCCAGAAGTCTGGCCTACATGGGCCACTGGTGTTACACAGCAGGGCATCCTGAATTTTCTTAAGAGATGAAATAATGTGACACAAGCCCTGCCATGAAGGCATCTCTATAGCAATGCCTTATTTATTCTTTTTTCTTTTTCTACTGGTATAATCCATCAGTCTGGTCTACAGCACTTCCACCAAGAGGTCAAAGCAGTGGCCTACACCTAAATAGATGCTCTATCAGGGTAGGCTATTCCTCACCATTTCCTAACTTCCCGTTTTAAGCCCCCGTCTGTTATCCTGATCAAATAGAATATTTGTGGGAAAAAAAATGAAAATATATGACAGAAAAAAGTATGAAGAGACCGGGGTCTCATTGATTTCTTTTTCTATAGACTGCTCATGGGACAGACATAGGAAGAAAATTTTCCATTTTTTTTTTTAAGTTACTCTTGATTCTTGACACCATCACAATACAGACGAAAATAACAGAGTATCATCAGGGCAATGCAGAATTCTTGCTACTCAAATTTCCTTCAATTCTGTGCAATACCTGCTGATGTTCACCTTCAATTTTCACAGGGTCCAGAGTCCCCTACCACTTTGTCTTTATTGAATGTGTATGCAACTCAGGACAGAAAAGTATCTGATTTTCTGTGTGAAAGGCATACTGATGTTTATGGCATTGTTGGTCTTAGCTAGGGAGGAGTGAAAAAAAAGGCCCCAGCATTAGTCCCAGAGAGTAAGGACCTAGGTATGCACTTAGACACATGCACACACTGATCAAAATGGAAATTAAAAAGTTCTGGTTTAAAAATTGAGAAATATGGATAGAATAATTTATTTACCTTGCAATCTATGTTTGAAAAATGCTTGCATGAATGTATGAAGTGTTTGCATGGCATAGTGTCACGTACTATCCAATTTCAACAACAGTACAAATTTGAATTAGCTATTACACAGAGAAGCTGTATTTTTGTTGGCTTGCTGTGGAAAATTGGCTTTACCTTACAATTTGCTTAATTCTTAATAACTCTGGTTTCTCCCCTGATTTATATACCTAGCCAGTAGAAGCAAGATGCAACGTGACAACTCAGATACTCCGATTTAGTAAGATTCATTTTGCTAAATCATCCCCATGCATCTGAACCACTGTCTCTCTGCATCTAGCAACATCTGGCAAACAAGCTCTGATGTATTATAATGTTTATCATGCCAGATGGCAATATGTCTTCAATGTCACCTGCAGGATGAAATAAAACCTTTGTTATGACTATTTCTTACCCACCTACCCACTTCCCCCTTCACTCCCTCCCCAGCAGTCACAGCAGAACTTAAATCTGTGCCTGCAGAGCACATGTGGTTAAATATTAAAATAAATCTGGGAAACGGCAACAGGTTACTGCACAACCCTAACTGCTAAAAAGTATAAAGCATTTAATTTCTATAAATTTTATGATGATTCACTGATATACCATTTTCATGGTAAACACCACTATTTCTGCACAATTAAAAATGGTAAGTAAATTATCATTCTGGACAGTGTTAATTGTGTACTGCAAAGGACAAAAATATCCAAGGTCATGTGCATTTGAATGCATGTACATGAAGTCAAAAGGAAGTATTTCCAGCTGCCTTCCATGGAATATCAAGTACTTTCTTCTTCCACTTGGGATTCCCCATATGTTTCCTCCTTGAACAAGGGCAGTTTGAAGTCATTTTAATCTTCTGTTAATGGGGTTTACCTATCAGACTGTTTTCTGGGAGCACTCCTTGTGATGGATTTAACCTGGGGCTTCAGAGAGAGCAGGGTGGAAAAAAAAATGAGCTGTTCTTTTGGCTTGTTCATCAGAGAGATTTTTCTACTCATTTCCTTTCATTGCCAAGTGAATATTCTATTATATCTTATCAACAAAATCTTGGTTATCTTCAAGCACAGTGTGATTTATTGTGTACATTCTAGACCAGTTGGGATGAAAGCTTTTATGGATCAAACAGAAGTTTTAAGCCTAAAAGATATTTATTTTCAAAAGCCAGTATCAGAAACTCCCACACCTTGTAAGTCTCACAGCTTTTCATATTTTAAGTGTTCAATGTCCAGAAAAATTAATACATTGTGTTACCCTAGAACTGTTAGCAGGCAAATTAAGATATCTGCCATTTTTCAAATGACTCTACATCCACATACGCACATAAAATGGAAAAGATGAAGAGGAAGATTAGCAATGCAGTTATATTTGAATACATTTCCCAAGACCTGAAATAGAAGCACGAAATTGGTGAAGCACTCATGTTTCCTTTGGCATTTTTATTCAAGACCTGTAGTTTTTGGTCTACATGACACATGACCAAAGAATTACTTGGTTGTGTATTTGGTCCCCTAATTATTGTTTAATTTCACTTACATTCTCACAAAATGAGTGTTAAAATGAAAATTAAGCAGTAATTAGGGAGGGCAAATGCACAGTTGTGCAGTTCTTGATAGCTAGTGCAGCTACTTAATTGTGGTGGCAAATTAAGCATGACAGCCAAGCAAATGAACCCCTCTTTTCATTTTCTGGAGAAGGCCTTATGGCTGTCAACCTGTGCGTTTGGAAATCAGTGCGAGTCCTGCCTTTGACTTTAGCAACATGCTTTGCAAAAAGAAAACTGGAGTGGCTGTGAAGAGGTTTGTTTCCTACTTAGTTCAGTGCCTGAAATGAACTATCAAAGTCCACGCCTCAGGGTATAAACAAAATCAGGCCAAATTTCAGACAGGCTTTGCACATAGATTTAAAAATTAAAGGAGGCCCTAGGAAATCTGAAAATGGAATTCTATATATGCCTACCTTCTTCTGTGGAATGTCCAGATTTGAACATCTGAGTTTGACGTTCTGGCTTGCTTCCTAAATCCATGGTTGCATCAAATCTAGTTCCAGGTGAAGAAAGCAGTGAGATAATTCTGGTAGCCCTGGTAGTCCACATCTCAGAAATGTGACCAGCCTTGCCATTTTATGAATCTATTTATTATAAATACATATTGTTTTCTTATAACATGACATATATGCTTAAATTTGATACATTATAATTTAAACTAATGACAGTACACGTAACAATGCAAGACTTATCCTATTTTTATTTTTGCAACTGTCTGCACCTGTTTTATAGCAGCAGTGCCCAGAAGACAAACTAAAGGACTGTAATCTTGTACAAATATAAAAAATAAACTTGAAAGTTTTGAAAGCTGTAGATGACCCTATTAAGATTTCCAAAAGCACAAATAAAAGGGAGTTATTTTGACCCAAATACTTCTGACAAGAGGAAGGAAGGCTCCAAGAGCATCCATTTTACAGAGACGTTGAAGATCAGATCAATTTCCTCTAACCACAGCAGTTCACAAAGTGCGCATCTCAATCTAATGATGTTACAGGCTAGGATGAGAGGCGGATTGGGATTAGCTACTGGTAGAGATTCCTTTCTCTGACCATGCACAGGTGACATGTGGTTGGGCTAGATGTCCCACTTTCCATCACTGATCATTTGGGAAATGGTGCTCCTCCTATTTCTGAGGTCACAAGTGGGGGCCGAACGTTCCTCCCACAAGCAAAGGGGATATGTATGCATTCAGATGTACAAAATCTCACTCCAAACCACCCCATGTGGGACTGCTGAGCTGCAGGCAGCACTGAACTCTCTTCAACAGTGGTTAAGCTGTGGGTTGCACCCAAGATACGTTGCTGAAAGCCTCCAGGATGCAGTGTTGAGAGCTACTCTGAGGGCAGTGCAGATATACCCTCAGACCAATAAGTCTCTTTGGGATCATTCTTCGCCTTATACAACAAGTCAAAGCTCATGGAAAGCAATTTTCCTTTCAGTGCCTCCTTTTCAACTGGGAAGCATTTGAAGAGAAGCACTTGCCCCTTGAGTACTCAAGTGTGTACTTTGTATTACTAAAGAAAGGGCACTCCAATAGCTCTTATGGGAAAGCACACCATATTTCACGTCACCCCATGCACTTTCAAGAGGCTTTGCAGAAATGGCTCATTCTGGGACATCTGTGAAATATAATTAGGAAGAAAAATAAAGAAGCTTTGTTCTCATTCAGATTGAGATAATCCACAGTCAGAAAAATAAGACTTTTTTTTTCTTTGCCCTAAGTTCTCTCTCTGCTGAGAGGTCATCTTTGAGATAGAAGTGTTTTAATTTCCTAAGTTATAAAGTAAGAAATTATGGTATTCAGAGAGACAGTGGGGGTTTTATGCAGTTAATTTCTGAGCAAGTAATGGGTCAGTGGTCTATATCCACATATCAGTAGGGGCATTCCTCTGAAGGACAATTGGGCATGGACTGGTATCTGCAAGAAGAGCAGTGATTGCAGCTATGTCAAGGTGGTGGGGCTGCTCTCTAGTGCAATGGGCAGTGGCAGGCACTAAGGCCAGAAATGGCTGTTGTCTCCTTTTTCACATGTAGAGTGAAATGATAGTGGGTGAGGTAACGTGAGACTTCAGATTTTTGGACAAAAAGGTGGGATGGCAAAGTGGGAGAAGAAGGAAGGAAGGAAGAAGTAGGAGGGAGTCAACTCGTAGAATATCACATTAATCATCTGGACCTCCCAGCCTCTGAAATAGGTAAAGTGGATAGATTTTTGCCATAGAAAAGAAATGAAAGAAAAATGAGAAATGTGGCTATAATGGGAAAAGCGATAGAACAGCTCAGGAATGTGGGAAGAGACCTGCAGGAAGAAGACATTGCATGCTCTTGCAGCTCGTGAGTCTGTGTTTGTATTTGGATGCCTGCACCACACAATCAAACATAAGGAATGGGAAAGACATGGACCGGTAGGTGTTAATGAAAATCTCTCTTCTCTGCCTAGAGAGTAACTCAGAAGTACCAGACAGCATTTGCCAAGCAGAGTAAAGCAGCATATGCTGGTTAAACCTCTGGATATTAAGCTAGCAAAGCACTTAAGTGTGGTGTTTGGCTTGCCAGATCTGCTGTTTGGATGATGGGAAAATTAGGAGTGATTTCCCATGGGCTGGGCATGCACACAGCTCCATGGGGGCTGGGATGTTTGCCCAGGAAGCCTCTGCCCAGCTGATGGAGGCTCCCAGAGGCTCCCACTTGTGTAATTTCTGTTCAGCCACCAACCTTTATGCCTTTTGTGGCATAAAATCAGACACAAGTTAAAATTGTTTTTAAGAGTTTCAATATGGAAAGACTGGATTCTTTGAAAAAAAATTTAAAGCATATCAAATTATTAATAAAAAAGGTTTCATTGCAGCCTTATTTTCGTCTCTAATTAATTAGACTACAGCAGCTCCAGTTATACTACCGTTTGCTCAATAATATTTCTGTAGTATTTGGTACAGCTGTTCAATATGAGAATTCACTTAACATAGCTTGATGCCAAACCAATAAAATATAAGAAGGATTTTTTTTTTCAAATTGTAATAACAGAGCTTAGGAAGACTTTAGAAAAAATGTACATTGACAAGTGTAAAGACAGATGAGTGTTTACAAATAAATTTATTTTTCTTATTGTGTTATAGATGATTTGGTCAGTGCTGGAAGCAATTAAGTTTCCGTGGTGCTTCATTTCGTTTTTTTTCCATCAATGTAAGATGTAGAGCTGTATGCATATATGTCCTGAACCACTGTACAGAAAAAGAAATACAAGTAACAATGTTTAATACTCTCAATTACTTTTTTTCTTGTTATGTGCGTGTAAACACACAGAGATCCTTGGAGGAAAATTGGGAGCCCTTTGGCTGTTGCCAAGCTTTGTTTTGTATTTGTGCAGATCACAATGCAGTAGGTGGGTGGCAAGGGCTGCAGGACCCATTAGGACCATCCCGGCTTATCTATCATGGAAGGCTGACACCAGCCAAGAAAGCCCAATGAGAAAAACAATACCAAGGTTCTATAGGAGGGCATAGTACCACTGATCATATTATCATTCTTTGTGTTTATAGGTAGTTAGTTTGTCTCCCATTTGTCTTCTTTCCTGTTATGCAATAAGGCTTCTTTCTCTTGACCTTCTCTGAGAAACCTAGAGAAGTTTTCTTTCGTAAAGCTTCGTATTTGCTACCTTTCCTATAAATTCTCCCTACATTTTTTGTGATGTCTTTGCTTGTAATAGACTGGTGCGTTCCAAATATAATCTCAGCAGTTCTAAAGAGAGCAAAATAATTATTTTGCTTCTCATATGCACATAGCCATCTTCCTCATTCTTCTTGTTACCAGCCTGAAATGCAGAATCTAATAGCTATTGTAACATTTCTTCCAGTTCAAAACAAAATGTAATTACACATACATTTTGTAAGCAGTTTTAACCCCACAATATTGAAACCTCTGGAATTACTGAAATTGAGAAACTGTGACCCAATCGTGCCATTGCATGCCTCAGAGCAACAGCTATGGCTTGTCTAAATAGCACTGCCATGGCTCCCTGCTGCACATGCAGCTCAGCGCAGCTCAAGGGGAATCCTGGCAAGAAGAGCATAAGGCAGCTGAGGAGAGTTCTCCTGGATGTCTGGAGAGGGGGATGGACAGGACAGCATATGTGAGAGATTGATTACAGATACATAGAATAGAAATAGTCATAGAATCATTGAAGCCATCATTTAGGATCATTTCATTTTCAATGATTCATTTAGAATCATTTAGGTTGGAAAAAACCCTTAAAATTGTCAAGTCCAACCACCACCTAACACCACCAAGCCCACCGCTAAACCATGTCCCTAAGCTCCACATCCACACATTTCTTAAATACCTCCAGGAATGGCAACTCCACCACCTCCCTGGGCAGCCTGATCCAATGCCTAACCATCCTTTCCATGAGGAAATTCTTCCTGATATCCAGTCTAAAGTTCCCCTGGCACAACTAGAGGCTGTCTCCTCACATCCTATCACTTGTCACCTGAGAAAAGAGACTAAAACCTTCCTCACTGCAACCTCCTTTCAGGCAGTTGTAGAGGGCGATGAGGTCTCCCCTCAGCCTCCTTCTCTCCAGAAAAAACAGCCCCAGTTCTCTCAGCCACTCTCATATGTCTTGTTTTCTAGTTCCTTCACCAACTTTGTTGCTCTATGACTGCATTCCGGAAACTCCAGATCCTTCTTGGAGTGAGAGGCCCACAGCTGAACACAGGACACGAGATGTGGTCTCACAAGTGCTGCATACAAGGGGGCAATCCCTTCCGCTAGCCCTAATGGCTTCATTAGAGTCCATTATAAAGAAAATACATTTCATTAGAGCAAGACGTATTACAAAAAAAATATCCAGACCAGCTCATATTAGTATTACCAATATTGGTATTATCAAGGGTTTTGTTATCAACATCAGCAAGAATATTCCCTAGATCTTAAAGTCAGACTTGAAAAACAAAAAATAAACACTGTGCTTATGCAGGGTTGAATCCTAATCACATTACTGTAAATCAGTAGCAATCTTACTTATATCATTACAGTTACATCAAGCAAATCAAGGGGTGTAGGCCCAGTTTCACCTCCTTGTACTAATGTTCTGCCTGCATTATTGATAGTGCTGGTGCACAAGCAAGGAAACTATCAAAAATATTCATTTCAAGCTCCGCTGCAAACAGACTAAAATGATCAATATTCACTTACCAAAAAAAAAAAAAAAAGAAAACTTGTAAACTTGTTTTGGAACCAATCTTCTAGAGACTTACAAATAACATGTAGTGTGAATAATTGGAAGAAAGTAGGAAGTATATAAATAAGGGATACAATACAGATAATCAAAATCTATAACTAGTTTTCTTCCACTGTTGTTTTTTTCTTATTTGTTTGCTCTTGTCATTTACAATTTTTTTTTCTTTCTATCAAATGAGATTTTTGTCTGTTTTTGTTCTGTCTTAAGTAAGTTTCATTTTCTTGGNAGTAAGTTTTATTTTTTTTTTTTTTTTTTTTTGTTTTGTTTTTTTTTTTAATTCTATTGAAACATAGCTTCCTGGGTTTGTCACAGATATATTTTTAGATGAACAGGTACCTGAACTGAATGACTGAGCATTTTACACTTTCACATACTCTTTTTCAGATTGCTTGCTATGCTAGCAGATCGTATGGCACCTAAAAATTTGCCAGTTCATGGATGAAAAGCCATCTGCACTGGAATATGCACAGACTCCAAGCTGATAACAGGAGAAGGACTTCATATGGTATATTTTCTTGAGGAAAATATTTTTCTAGAAGATAACATTTTAACAAAATATTTCTATTTTGTTAAGAGAGGTCATTCTGATTAACCAAAAAAGATTTAAAGATTTATATTTCTTTATATCATCAAAATTAGCTCCCATTTCAATGTAAAGTGAAAGTTCTACCACCAAAACAATAACAAAAATACACGTGAGTTTGCCAAAAATCAGGTAGATTCCTTAGTCCCAAGTTTTCCAATATTCTATTTGAATATTGGTCTTATTTAATTCATACTGTTTTCCAAACTTCTCTAAAATACATCCTAAAGTCATCCAGAATAAACTGTTGGCCTATTTTATACATGCAGATTAATTTCGTGACTGGACACTTGGAGATATTCCTTAAACAGATGTTTCATACCCTCTGGATAGCTGTGAACAATACAAAGGAATTAAAAATTTCTTTCTTTTCTTCTTTTCTTTTCTTTTCTTTTCTTTTCTTTTCTTTTCTTTTCTTTTCTTTTCTTTTCTTTTCTTTTCTTTTCTTTTCTTTTCTTTTCTTTTCTTTTCTTTTCTTTTCTTTTCTTTTCTTTTCTTTTCTTTTCCTCTTTCATTCTTCCAACAAATATTAATGATATTACTGTTTCTGTGTTATTTCTCATTCTAAATGCAGAGACTCATTCACAGAGAATGCCTAAATGTAGCAATTCACATTTGGAGCATATGAATTTGGAACAAATAATTACAAAAATCTTCAATAGCCATGTCTTATTCCTTAATGCTTTCTGTTGTCTAACCCTATGAGCTGTAAATATTTGTTTCTCTGTAATTCAAACATATTACTCAGTCACTAACGAGAATGCAATTCTGACTCTCAGCAGGAGAAAAATACTTGAATGGGAATGCCCGAAAGACAAACTGGAAACCAAGACAGCTGCAAAGCAATATTTTTTAGCAGTAGGGACATATGAACTGGTTCCTGTGGATAATTTTGGCTGTGAACTTGTTAAGGAGAGTACAAGTTGGTCTGTGATGTTCTTATGGGCATAATTTTATCTGACTTTATATACAAGCTGCTCTAACTATCAACATTAAAGGAGTCAGGACCTCTTATTTCTTATGTCAGAAACATTTATCTCAAATAAAGAGTAAGTCATTGTGATTGCAGACTGTTCAATATGCAGAAAGTTCACATCCCACAGCCCAGGCGTTGCTCTTGATCTCTCTCCTCAATTACCACTCCTCATTCCCACTGCAGGAGAAATTAACAGCCCAGAGGCAAAAAGCACAGACCCGTTAGACTGCACATCAAGCAGGGCAGTAGCAATGAGTAGCCCCATCCCTTACAGAAATTGTACAGAACAAGAGGTTGGCCAGATTTGGTGGGGAAATGAGACAACATGTGCAAAGATGAGATAGGAAAGGAAATTAATGGGGGGAACAATCCTGTTTCATGTGTTGGACCGTAGCCTGCAAGCACCGCCTCGCACTCTTCCATTTGGCCTCCAGGCATCCAGCATTGAATCTGTACCTGATGGAGACTCTCCCACTCCCTGAGCTCTTGGACAGCCCTGAATAAATCCACATGGTTATGTTTCTTCCAGAAACTCTTTGTTTTCAGGGCAAGGAGTTTTTCTGGCACAACCACTGACCGTTTCGTAAACAGGTATCCTCCACGGAGAAAAGATAACCAGATACAGTGAGCTTGGGCAGGGAGTACAAAATGTTCACTTAGAAATGAATGAAGTGGAAGCTTTTGTTCATCAATGGGAAGCAGCCACTTGAAGCATTAGAGTAGGTCTATATTTTAGTAGTTTGGGAGAGCTTAAACTACCATGAGCCAGCAATGTGCCTTTGTGGCTGAGAAGGCCAATGGCATCCTGGGCTGCATTAGGAAGAGCATTGCCAGTAGATCAAGGGAGGTTATCCTCTCCCTCTACTCAGCCGTGGTGAGGCCTCATCTGAAGTCTTGTGTCCAGTTCTGGGCTGCCCAGTACAAAAGAGACATGGACATACTGGAGAGAGTCCAGTGAAGGACTACTAAAATGATGAAGGGACTGGAGCAGCTCTCCTCTGAGGAGAGACTGAGAGATCTGGACCTGTTCAGCCTCAAGAAGAGGAGACTCAGGGGATCTGATCAATGTGAACAAGTATTTGAAGAGAGGTTAGTCCTAAGGATGAGGCCAGACTCTTCTTAGTGGTGCCCACTGATGAGAGGCAATGGGCACAAGATGAAACAGAGGAAGTTCCAATTGAACATGAGTAAAATCTCCTTTACTGTGAGAGTGACTGAGCACTGGCACAAGCTGCCCAGAGAGGCTATGGAGTCTCCTTCTCTGGAGATATTCAAAAGCCATCTGGACACAATCCTGGGTAATTTGCTCTAGGGAACCCTGTTTGAACAAAGAGGTTGGACGGGGTGATCTCAAAAGGTCCCTTCCAACTTCAACCAACCCTTCCAACTTCTGTGATTCTGTGAAACTCCCTGAAGAGAATTCCTCTTAAACCTACTTTACATCAATTAAATATGTTATAAGTCCTATTTTCTTTGTACCTGAGTCAGAGATCTCAAAGCATTCACTGAAGCTAGTTCTGCATTATTTGCCTCATGTTGCAGGCTGTTCTCCATTGATTCCTGGGGTTCTCTTTGGCATCAGTCAGACAACACTGCCCAGAAGCCCTGTCCAGGATCGGAGCTCCATTTGTTTTACCACTGTTCATCACAAACAGTGACAACCTTGACTGAAAAAGCTTTTAGGTTCAAGGTAGGTCCTGGCAACTGGCACCGTGTCACAGTCTGTGCAGGATTTCTATTGATTACAGGAGGGGCTCTGTGCAGAGACAGCAGTTTTCTCCTCCTCGATTGCAAAAATCAGAGCCAACTTGAACATGAGTTGATAGTGAGACAGATCGGAGTGGAAAGGAAGAAAGGAAAGTCAGGGTGCTAAGACTATGAGTTTTTGTAGATGAGATGTGCATGGAAAATAAGTCCTGGGCATCTTTTTATGCTGATGGTGTGGTTAAGTGACATGCCTTACTCAGTAGCAGGGTCAAAACCATACCTAAAACAATTTATTCTTTTACACAAACACCCTCAACACTGAGCATCACTGAATACACTGCATTGGCAGTGTGGTAAAATTCTGCCCACAGGGCAACCTTTTTGCTCAGCTCCCGTGCCACTATTTCATCATAAGGCCAGTTGGTTAAACGACATGGCCACACTGCTCAGCAGAGCTCATGAAGCACATCCAGAAACGCAAGTGGTGCAGCAGGGTCAGGCTAGTCACAACACATGGATGCAGCCATTTGGCTTCCAGCACTGGCGCTTACATTACTCAAGTAACATTGAAACACTCCATGCTACCTGAAAGACCTCTGTGCTGAGTATGAAGCAGTATTTTTTTGTCATTTCTTTTTCTGCATCTATTCCCTTACAATTCAACTGAGTTAGCAACTGACAGCAGAATTTTGCCCATTGGATACAAATCAACAGTCATCTGTATTTCAGCAGTTATTATCCAGAACAAGACCAAACAAATCCTTTAGCCAGCACCTCTCTTTTTTCTTCTTTCATTTCTCTCATTTCCTTGAGTGAAATCCCTGTTGAAGTAGTGAAGAATTCCACACAAGGCAATCAAGATTCAATATACACTGCTTAGAGAGAATTATTTCCCTATAAATTGATTTCAAAAAAAGATCTTGGCACTTTGACCAAAACCACATCTCTTAAATTATCTCGTATCCCTCCAAACACACAGTCCTAAGCCCTTTTTTGTCCATACTATAAAGACAGTTGTACTTTGGCACCATTTAAAAGGTTTTTAGAATGATGATGATTTAAAACAAAGTATTCCCCAAGCAGACTGTGGACTTGAGCAGAAACAGTCACAGAGTCCTGTGGGGACTGCACAACGTAGAATTGATTTAGCAGGGAAGTGTGTAGATTGTACAGTGATGGATGCTGTAGAAAATTCTACGATATAGAAGATAGATGGTCATTTGAAAAAGATCAAGGAAAAACACTGAAAATCAGAAAAGCCTCCAGCTTTTTGCAAATTACGATCAGTATCACACGCAGTAAGGATACAGACAAAAACTGTGTGGATAAAGGCTTGCTCTGTTGTTTGATCTCTTCCAAAGGGCTGCCCCAGCATGAAAAAAGCTGCTGCTATGAGAAATTTCATTAGTGCTTTCATCAGGTACTGAAATGTCAATTTCATTTGGGCCAGAGATATAGAAAACAAGCAGCAAACATACTCCAGCTTCTCCTGGATACGGGTCAAGGCCCTAGTCTTGCTCTTTCCTACCTTTTCTGACGTGGGTGCTGCACATAACGTGCTGCATGGAGGCCACCCAGGGCATGGGGGGCTTCTCTGAGTGATGGGGGCCAGCACAGGAGCAGAGGGTGCAGGAGATAGCTGGCTGGGGTCTTCAGCTTGGTACAGAGGTACGAAGCCTCTATCCCTGTCCTTGTTGCGCTAGGTGCTCATTAAATACATCTTCTGGTTTCTTTTTTTTGCAAAGGAATTGTTTGGTTTTGGAGATCAAAGATGAAGGCTATCCATCAGTCTTACTCTCAGCAAGCACTTGGGCACACTGGTGTTCTTCAAGCAGAAGATGGAGTGATGGAAATAAGTCTTCAAAAACTCCCTGTCTTCTCATGAAAATATATCCTCAGACTAAATTATGTAAAAAGACCAAAACACTCCTTTGATAAATTCCCATCAGCTAAATAAAAATCTCATATTGTAAACAGAAGAGAATACATTTTCTGTAAAGACAGCAACAGAAAATATATACATCTGTGCTTGCAAATTTAAGTTAAATTCAGAGGGCTTATTTTGAGACTCACTTCCAATTCTTAATTTTGCAAATGTTGTTGATACTTTCAACAGTTAATTAGCATATTCTGTATGCTCTTTAAATTATACAGGCACCGCTATCAAAAAATTGCTAAAGGAGATTCCAGAGAACCCAGACACACAAAGAAAATGCTTAATATCTACCATTTAAGTGTTAGTCAGAGCCGACGTAGATAAAAGATTCTGGGACACTGTAAGTCTGTACAAGTGAAGAATAAAAACCAAATGAAAGGGCAGGAGGCTGAGCATCTGCATTTCTGTAGACTAAATACACTTATAAAGGAAAACACATTGGGAAACACTACAGCAGCAGCAGAAGTGGGACAGAGCACTGCCAACAGAATCCTAAAATTATAGCAATAAAAATTAATGGTTTTCTTTCTCAAATTTTGTACTGCTATCCAGCTGGTTCTTCATAATAGCAAAATTCTCCATTTATTACAACATTGAAATGAAGCAGCATCAAATACAGACAAAAAACTTTGTGAAAATTCTTATAAGTGCAAAATTTGTGACAGGAAACTTTGAAATAAGATAGATTTCTGGAAAGCCTTTAGAAGACACTGTGTGAGCAAACGTAAGCTTCTCTCAGAACATGTGGGCAAAAATAGAGTTAATTTTTAAAAGGTTTCAAATGCTTTCACGCGGATTTTCTTTGCATTTTGAAACCACAGGAGTGGTGGAAAATAATGTTAACTTAAAAGAGCTCATGAAAGAAGATAGAATACATTTTTTAAAAAAAAGCCATAAAGTACGCTTTCGGCCTTAGAGCCACGCATCTTCAGGAGTTTAACTCAGTGACCATGCTACTTGGCTCATTTGCTGATTGCCAATTTTGTTGATTATTTCTTGATGTGAATGCCTCTTTTTACCAAAAACAAAAAATAAAAAAAAAAACAAGCTAACAGATTAATTGATCTGCCCTGTAACTACTAAACAACTGACTGATTTCAATCCACTCATTTGAATTTACAAATACAGAAAAGCCTGTAAATGCCAATATAATCCTTTCTATGCTCATAATCCAGAAAACTTCACTAACATTTTTCATTCCCAAGAATCACAAAGTTTTACAGGTTGTGAACAAAGATCACTTTGCCAGCTCGTAAAATAGCTTTATGTGAGGAAATACAGCTGTAATTCTCTTCTATTTCAGAATTAAGGAGTGGGAATCTTAATTAGACATAGGGATAATATCAGCTAGTTACATAAAACAGAATAAAACTGCGTAAAGGGTATAAAATCTCAGGCTTCAGGACATTAGTCAAGCAGTAATGAATGGGTTAGTAGGAAAATACCCCTGGGGAGCAGGCAATTTTTTCATTTCCCCCTTCATTTATCGCCTCTGAAAGTGAACTCATCTGAACAGGTGGAAATGAGTCCAGTGGGTCTAATGAGACAAATGAAAAAGGGGATGGGAGTAGCAGTGAGGATCACTAGTTAGGAAATGAAGCTTCGTGAGAAGAAATAGCTGAATAATGCATGAGCCTTTGTGATAGCCACCTCTGCTTCTTCCCCTGTTCCTCGCCCTGCATTTTGTCACCGATTACCAAGGTGAGGCAATTAGGCATGTCGGTTCTCAACTACCCATAACCTATCGCTAGCTCCCCAGCTCGGATGGGACTATTATGTACATACTATTACAGCTTTCCCACTTGTACGGACCGGTACACTTTTAGGATCAATTTAGCCAAGGGTTATAATGCAGAAAAGAGATGTAATGTGTCTTCGTACTAAACCAAACAGTATGTATCAGGGAATTTTTTGTCTTTGTCCCAGCATGTGCTCTTTCTGTGGGAGAGACATGATGTGTGACAGGGATTTTGGTGTTGGTGATGGCTTGTCTTCACTCCAGAGACGGCTGTTTCTGCACAGAGATCACTTTTGCTGCAAAATCCTAATGACAAGGCAGATTGTAACCTCAGCTACACCAAATGAACTCGGCCCAACAGTCCTCACCTGCAATCAATTCTGGCTGCTTATTTGCAGCAACCCACCAACATCCCATCTCTGTTGGTGTGTTGCAACAAGACAGCTGTAAATCCTGCAGAAATGCCCCCATCTGCACTGAAGACAAAGCTGATGTGCACAAACAGAGCTGCCAACAAATCCGATGCAAGTTGTGCATGAGCCAGACTCAGCCGGTGCCGATTGGCGCGGGTCCACGCGTGTCGACTACAAGCAATATGATGTCTGTCTCTGCTGGTGGCGGGCCACGTGCTAATTTGGAGCACCAGAGGACACGGCACACCAGACAACTTGTGCTGGGCTGCACTGGTCTGGTGGTGACAGTTAGACGGCCTCCCTCATTTACCCAGCAGCAATGGTTGCAGCTTTGGCCCAGGCATGGTTCCCAGCTCTGATGGAGAGGGCCTGAACCTCACCATGACTGCAGTAACCATCCCATCACACAGGATGATGTGGTGAGCAGCTTTCAGCTTCTCTTGTGGATGGTGCTTCCAGTGTGGAGATTGTGGGGGTACAGAAGCAGGGGTGTGTTCAGCCCTGCACCCTGCCTCTTGCAGAGATGCTGCAAGCAGGACCATAAACATTTTATGAGATCACAACAATTATTTACCAGCGAACACATACAGCTGGCAGCCAAAGTTATCACTGGGCTCAGCACGAGTGCACACTCATGCCCTGTGAGTATCTTGGGGCCGGCAGCTGTCAGTCAGATGGGGAAACGTCAGCCTCTTTGCTGGAAATGACTGAACTCTGGCCTTGCAGAGTTGCTCTCATTTTATTTCTTTGAGTTTTATACCGTAACATGTCAGTAGTTTTCTCCTGAGTTCTTAATTTATGGCTGAACAATTTTGTTTTCAGTTTCTTACTTTGCATGGCTTTGGCTTCTGTTCCCTCAGAGCTCAGCATCAACACTTTTCAGTAAGGCAGAGCTGAAATCAGGCAGCTCAGCTTCACACACCTGGGTCTTGGCCCACGGACAGCTGAAACCTTGGGCTACTTCCTCCATCTCCAGCACCACCAGTGCAGCCACACTTCACTTTGCTCTGACACTGAGCAGCAAGCCTGGAGACAGGACCAGGTCCAGTTGAAAGCAATTGTTTTCCTTCTCTATATGGATTAGTCTGCAGCTAGGCCACATTCCTGGCCACAGGAGCATCACCACTAATGAGGCAGCCATCTGAGGATGCAGTGCAGGAAAAGCAAACCCACAGCTTCCAACAGCAAGGTGATCTTCCACCTGACTCTACCAATTATAAAACTGCAGCTTGAAAACAATCCACACAAAAAGTCCATCAGCAGGTTAACTAGGGAAACATCCACTGGAGATGAGAGTCCTCCTTCCCCTAAACAAAGACAGGAACTGAGCTGAAGTGTCTCAGTCCTGGAAAAGCTGCCTTGACGTTAAGCTGTTGATTAAAAGGGAAACATTTCCCTTTCTTCCTCTATTTCATGAAAGGGCTTTGAACAAAGTCCTCCAGAGCCATAGGTTTCATGTTCTGCTAAAGATGTCCAAAATGAGAATAAGACTCTATTTGAGGTCAAATCAAATGTTTCATAGAATTATTTTATCTTTTTCTTTTCCTATTTTTTTCTCATTTAGACAAGTAAAAAAGTAAAGTCACAGTTTGAAATAAAATGTTCTCTCCCATATAGCAGACAAACTAACAAATCAATTATTCATGGAGTCCTATGCTGCAGTGCTGCTCTACTATGTATTTTATAGAAAACATTTCCTCCAGTTTACACTGTTCTCTATCAGTGATGTGTCCCAACAGACTACCTTAAGGAATTACTTGACCTCTAGTGTCCCTGAGACTTTCAGAAAGAATCTGCAGATGATGCTTACAGAAACAGAAGATGTGCAAGAAAACAGATTGAAGACAACTTCTAAGGCTTGAGGTTATTTCAGAGCACGAGTTTAAGACCATGTTTCTGTGCATAAATACAGGAACAGCCTGATTTTCCATATCAATATGTTCTCCTGGGGGTAATAGTAGGAAAATAGCTTTCTGATCCTTCTTTCATCTGTATTGATGCTTCTGAAAAAGGGTTTAATATAGACTTTGTTACTGGTTAGTGTAACAGCTTCTTAAAACTTTTGCTCTTAATTTTGTGAAACTTCACCAGCAGAAAACACTACAATTTCCAAATCAAATTTTAAGAAAAAGTGGACAGGAGACTGAACTGACTGAAGGATTAAACTGCTTCTGTTTGGCGACATCCAAATTTCTGCATTGTTTAGACTATAATTAAAAATTCTGTGCATAAGGTGAACACTTTTCAAAATTTTTATGTTTTATAACCCACTTTAAAAGAGCCAAGTGTAGGGTCTGTGGCACAACAGGTGTGGACACACGATCTAACAGGGCTGAGTTATGGCAGGTGAACAAATTGCCACTACGCAGCTGAGCTACCACAGCTGGCCAGTTGTGCCTCCTGGCTCATTCCAATAGTGAAACAGAAGGCATTCGATGAAGCAAAATGTATTTCCCCAATGGTGGGGATAAGCATGAAGAGTCAGTCATTATTACCCAGCTGCTGGGCAATGCTTCCTTACACCACAGTGACTCAATCATTCCTGATTGTATGCCAAAAAGGTACGTATAATCAGTGCTAGGGGCTCGGGTGATGAGTGGTAGCTTTCTGACTTTCCATGGCTTGATTGCATTTCATCATGTGTAACTTAGATTCATTTGCAGGAATAACATTGCCATTTATGCATACGTTTCCAGAAGAGGCTCATGTGGGCTTTCCAAAAGCATTCTAGGTTATAAACTTAAATTCTGTTGAAATCAGTGAAGTATTTACATTTGATATAATACTATCCGGAATATATACATGCCAAATTGCTTCATCTCGTAACTTGTCACATGAACATGTTTCAAGATGCACGACAAGATGTTTTACAGACTTAAAGGTATTTCTGTTTGTGAATTGTTTTACACTGAAGGACTCTTTGATGAGTGTTTGCTCTATCATCTGTTTATTTTTATGTATAGCAATTTGCAAAGTTGTCTTTCTGCACTCTTTTGGGGAAAAAAAATTTCAGCAGAAGATTAGTGAGAATAATACTGTAGTCATTTTTTTCACTGTATACTTTTCATTTCTTTCTTTCTCTCCTACCATTCTTATTTCAAAATCTCCCAGTAAAGCAGAAAGTATGAACAAAAGTGTGCAGTGGCCATTTTGACTGGGAAGCAAGTGCTTTACTTGTTGGTTTTTATTATAAGATGATTTGTTTAATCCTTGTTAATAATCTTTATAGATATAAAGAGCTTTTCAGTATTTGTTTT
Source organism: Penelope pileata (assembly GCA_013396635.1). Taxonomy (NCBI): domain Eukaryota; kingdom Metazoa; phylum Chordata; class Aves; order Galliformes; family Cracidae; genus Penelope; species Penelope pileata. Next base: position 40,069 of record WBMW01003715.1, read on the forward strand.
GGCTTTTTATTAAGCTGACTAAATTTCTTCAGTACAGACTTCAAGATAGAGGATCGATAGATAGTTTCCCCTGGTAGACTTTGGAGAGAAATAGGCACTAAAATAACGTGTTTTTTTATCCTAAAGTGCACATCTAAAACGAGACAGCTAATTTGTTCCCCTAAATGCCTAATTATTTCTGCTGACTACAGGGAATTATGGTGACTAGCTCAGATGCAGATTTATTCAGATCAAGAATCCAAAACTGATACGAAGTGATCCAATGCTTTGCAACTGTGAGGTTTAGGAAAAAGATTTTCAGGAGTTCACAAAGTTGTGCAAACCAACCTGAAACTGAAAGACTTTCAGGTTTGAGCTTAATGACAAACGATGTGATCTTGCAATTTTTTCCCAGAATCTTGTTGATGTGAGGAAGTGGAAACAGTACACAATTTTTCCCTGCCATCAGGTCTCCTTCATTACAAGATTCATCCCACCTGCATTTAGCAAAGAAACACAGCTGATGAGCATGATGATAAGGAACTAAACATATGTGCAGTTCCACTGTCCTGACCTCCACAGCTACAGAAATATCTTTTCTGTGAGTATTAGTGAAAAGTATCCAGTTGAAATGAATTGCTACTAGAATGTTAAATAAAGGTTATTGAACACTTTATTTTGGGGGTGGGGAGGGATTTCTGACTTCAATCACATAATAATATTGAGCAAGCTGCATTTCAATCTTGCTGACCAATAAAACATTGATTACACAGCTGATGCCACAGTACAAAAATTATCTCTCTCAGAAAATGCTTGTGAGTAGTTCACACAACACAGAAAAGTGTACTATACAGAGAGATATTATGTTATGTGTTACACAAAACCAACATAGTGTGGAGCATATTATTTCCTAATAATCGTTTTTATGGTACTTCTAAGAGGTCTGTAAGTCATCTGTTTAGCCTGAAGAAATACCTCTTGAGTGTTACAAAGCCAGGAAAAATCTGCAGTTCAGAATTCATAGGCTTTTCACTAACACCCCTCGTCTTTTCAGAGTCCAGCTAAATTTCAGTCCTGATGGAGCTTCAACCTCCACAGATCCAAATTCTGGCTTTTTCCTCATGATGTGTTCTTGCCAGCTTGGTCTATTAACCCTTGATGAGGCACATTTCATAGTGTTCCTGCTGCAGTGCATTGCCACTTTAAAAATTCCTGAGTGGAAGGCAGTGACTCTATACACTCTTAAAGGTTTTCTTATTTGGTTAATATTTGGAAAGACTGACAAATATTTTTTCCTTTCCTGGCAGAGGAAGATTTTTATAAAACTGAACAGACATATTGAAGTGCATGGAAACTATGCTCCTAAGCGCTCCTCTGATAATCCTCTCTCTGTTCCTTAGCTGGAGATGCCCAAGGAAATATGGCTTTTTACTTCTTTCTTTCTTTCTTTCTTTGTTTTTTCCCAAGGAACCAAACATAGAAAGATATTCTCCCCTGAGGTCTCAAGTTGTTTTTGCAAAGGAACTTAATGATCTTTGGTTTTGGCCAAGACCTTCAAAACACATCCCACCTTGCTTCCCTTCAGTGGCATACGAATGCTGTTTAATCAGTCAACAATAAAAAGGGAGCAGAGCTAAACAGAACGAAAGGAGAAGAGGAGGAAATGAGAGATCAAATTCTCTGGTTCTTTTCATGTTTTGCTCCAGAAATCATCAGCAAGAGATTGTCTGATTGGTTCCAATCTCATTTAATGGCCAGCTAAAGAAGTTCCTTAAAGAAACCAGTAATGTTCAGTGGCTCTGAGCACAAAAAGGTATTCAGAGATTCTGTTTCTCAGTCCAAGGAAAGTGTTCAGAATTCTTTTTGATAAGATCATTCAGTAGCTTTAATTTCTCATTAGAGAGGTTTTCAGTAAGTCTAAAGTCAGTTTTCCATTCAGTTGCATCTTGTGAATACAAGTTATTGTGCTGTTAAAGTGTCTGTTAATTTAAGAGAACATGCAGTATAGATGTGTGTGTTCTCTCGACCCACTTTAGATAAGTGTGCATTCGCACTCTGGAGCACTGTGGGATGTGCTTTACTGTGTTTTCTCAGATGACCATTGGATGAGCAGATGCCAAGCAATTCTCCAGCATTATGGGCATCTTTCTGACTTGATAAAAAACTGTGGTAAACTCATATATCATTAAAGAAAGGGGGAAAGGAATGGAGAAATACAGTGTGTTTTGGGAATTCATTCCTTAGGTAGCAGTGGGTCTGAACCTGTGCACACAGATAGCAATGAGTGCTACCAATTGCTATTATGCAAACTGCATTGTGGTGCTATTTGTGGACTGGGAAGAAACAAACTACAAATGGGATGGTTTTCCTGCTCCAACGCTGGGGCTTTCTTGCAGGAGAGGAGTGGGGACAGCATGGGATCTTGGCTTGCATCTCCCCCATATCCTATTGTGCAGTGTGAGAGACATATGTGTTATACGGTTTGATGTCAGCCTTAAGAGAGAGAATATAAAAAACATGGGCTTTACAAATAAACAGTCCTGCACAGCAGCAAAATGCTTCTGCTAAAAATTCACAATAAATTGATTCCCAACCTTAGTGCCAGCCCATTCCTTGCAGTGGGGCACTCAATTGCAAGAACACAACCCAACAGGGCCCCACACTGCACTAATGTGTGTGATGGAAAGGGTGGAGGAGACAAGGGAATGAGATGTCTACTGATCACTGGGGTAGGATGAGAAGTATCACTAATTTTCCATTGCACATAAAATGTATGGGTTTTGATATACACAAATTCTGGACTCAGTTACAGCCTGCTCACCACTCATCATTTATTCCTGGGCATTTATTCCTGTTGTGTATCTCATGGAGTGAGGCAAGATCCTTCGCAGTGGAGCTCAAGGTAGCTGAGTACCCTAAAGTACCCACGGTGGATTTAAGTTTCTAAAAATTTTCTTCTTGGCAAGCTACAGCTCCCAACTGAGTAAAAACCACAGAATTACCCCCAATACATTATTTTAAACCTGATTCTCATAAAACATTCAGGCAAAATTTTGAAACAATACACTGCACATACAGTAATAAACCCAAATGCATGCAGGAACATTCTGGCACCCTGGAACAAGGTCGTCTCTGCTAATAAACCATTAGACTGATCCCTAACATGCAGATGGTATTCACACCAACTCCTTCAGTGAAATCCCAGACGTGCCATGGGGCTGTCCCCAGTAGGTAGCTGCAGCCAATGATGCCAAAGTGGCATAATTCTCCAAGTTGTGGAGTACTCCAAACTTCCATTCGGTTCAAGGGAAGTGGTGGGTTTCTAGTGTTTTTGAAAATTAATCTCATTTTGTTTGTGTAGAGTTTTAGAAGTTGGATGTTAGATTTGGAAATTTTGACCAAGCTCTGTATGACAGTTTTTAATATTGTATGGATTATTCCCATAATCCCTCTGGAAAATGCAAACATCCGTTTGCAAACAAAACACTGGGCTGACGTGTTTGCACTACCAGAAGTTGAATGTGGCTGAAACTTCGTCCATGTGTGGCATATGAAGCATATTTGAATCTTAGCAGCAAAAGGCAGAGTCTACAAAGCCTCAGCCAGTAAGATAATAAATTCTGAAATGAAATAGAGCAGAGCTTTTGTAATTTGTTGTTTGTTTCTATTTCTTGATATAAGAAGTAAGTCGTGGCTATTCCTTGTCACATCAGGTGATATCTAAAGCATGAAAAAGATTTTTGGATTTCAGTGCGTGACTTTTGCTAATTCCTTTTAAAATCCTCTGCTTATGCCTCATTTCCAAGCTGAAAGTGGTTTCTACAGGGACTGCACAAGGAACTGCAGTATGGTCATTTTCATGCTAATACACTTCAGTCTTCAAAACAGCCTAAGATTAACAAAAAATGAAACTCTTGCACATTTTTGACACCGTACCCCACTTCTTCCTAGTGATTTAGTGTAAACTGTATAGTGATGTGTTAGCATGATTGGGTTATGATGTGCTCCTCACATAAACCACAGCATATCTTACAGAATTGACAATATTTTCTAAATTGTAATTTAATTTGATACCTCTCTCCTTAAAGGTAAGTTAAACGTTTGTTGCCTGGATATTAATTCCTACTTTCTTCATCAGCATATTTTTCTGAATTATCCTTATTAATCATTGTTGTCACAGCCAAGTGACTGTGGGCACAACAATGAGTCAGCAGTGATTAAAACAAACAATGAGAGAAACGCAGCCGTTGCATGGACAAACTGCTTTTAGTGTATAAAGAAGACTGATGCTTGCACTGGAAACAAAACTATCCTTGGTGGTCTTCATCTACTCTTCAATTGATATCCCATCTGCATCTAAAAAGCTACTTTGAATCTGTCTCTTTGCAGGAGGGCTCGGGATGTTTATGACCCAGGCTGTCAGCTGGCTTCGAGTGGAGTCATTCTGCTGGCGTTCATCAAGCTACATTACTTCGGGACAGCTTAGCATCTCAGTATGCATACCAGAGGTGTCAAAGGGCAGTGCAAAGGTATGTGAAACACCTGTCTGCAGCAGTCCTGGTGAGAGCTCTCCTCGTCTCCTGACAGTCCTTGGTGGAGCGATTGACTGCAAGAAACTAAACATTCTGACCCAATTTTCTTTTAAAAAGTTAGATAAATAGAAATAAAAAATGCTTTTGCCTTCTAATGCTTGTGAAACAAGCTGGGGTGAAACACATGGCTCATTCCTGGACCACTACAGCATTGGTGCTTGTTTTGGCACTTTCTCTCCCTCCATTTCAATGCTGCTGTTCTGCAGTCTCGCGCCAGTGAAACGAGATATCACAGGGCTGGTGCTTTACAAATACTTGATTTAACGCTGCTTTGCATTGGTCTAATGCTGGTACAGCTCCACGGAATTCCAGCCCTAATTTTAGGAGTGCCTGAAATGGCCGAAACCACCATTATGTCATGTTTTACTACTTGTAAAGCGGGGTTAGTGTTACCTGCCTTCTTTGTTCTGCACTGTGGAGTCTCCATAGGCAAAGTGTTACATAAATGCTCTGCATTTATTATTTCAAATAGTAAATCAAGGACAGGACAAGTACAGCATGCTGGAACAGGTATTAAATTTGCAGACATAAGCAGAGCTCTGTGTGAGAAATGTTTCAAAAATAATATAAAAATGTGAGACTAATTCTCTCTAGTGAAGGAACAAGAGTAATTGCAGAAGTATAGGGGTAAGATGGGAATCATGGGAATTATCACTCACACAAAATTAACTGCAACGGTGTTTTGCAAGCACACAGGACAGGAATATGAACGATCAGTCAGAGGGACTGGAAAAGTTGCCCAGCAGAGCCACAGCAAAAGCCAGAGTCTTGGTGGCTACTGTTAGAAAGCAAGGCCTGGATGGTTTTGCTCCATATGGACTAAATGAACATTACTGACAGGACTCTGCTTTTATTGGTATAATTCATTTCCCCACAAAAAATTCCTGCGCCAGCTAAGTCCATAGGAAAATTTCTATTAACTGAAGAATTAGGTCATCGCATATTTCTTCACATCAGTGATATATGGGAATACAGTGGTGCAGGTCTTCCTGGAAGTCAGGCATTTTGATATCCTTAATTTGTCTGAAGAGCTGCAACTCCATTTCCACCTGCAGGTCACGTACATGTGCCTTCCTTCAGAAGACACAGAGCAAGGCCGGTTTATGTTAAGGAGGATAGAGTGCATTTCTATATCGGAAAGATTCTTTGCAGAAGAAAACTTTTCTCTGCTAGCACACCTGCATCTTTCCCTACTGACAGATATTGGAGCCATTCAGTGTGTGATATAGCTCCACTTGTAGCTTTACTTCTTCATTTTTTGGACAGGAAAAATTGTTGATGATTGTTTTTTATTGTCCAGCCCTTTATCATGGCCTTCATAGAAGGAAAAGCAAAAACACCTCTCTCTACTAGAGAAGAAGACAAAAGCAATATCTTCTGTGTTGTTTCTGTCAGCGTACATAGTATCCTTTCGCTACAGAATCTTCTTGAAAGGTGGAAAATACCAGAAGGGATTGTTTTTCCAGGTGCAAACTTTGTTTTACAACGTCTGTGCAGAACAGCAACTAGTTTAAACTGCTGCCTTTCATTTTTCTTGTTTTCCAAAGCATATCCAAAATGGATTAGACAGTTTTGTATCGATCTGTAGGCAAATGTTGTTTGCAAATTGTTGCTGGTCATTAACTTTAAGGTCATAAACCATTTCTAATTGTTTCAGGGGTCTGAGATAGCCCATCTTCCTGGCTTTAAAAATCACCAGCCTAGTACGGAGATCATCTACTTTTCATGGAAAAAAATGTGTTCCTTGAGTGAAAGGGGAGATCAGACTTGGATGCAACAGACCCGATATAGATTTGTAGAGCATACATGAAGATATTCAGCTCCTGGCTGCTGTTTGGTGTGGCTCTATTAATCATAGAATCATAGAATCATAGAATGGTTCAGGTTGGAAGGGACCTTAGAGATCATCTTGTTCCAACCCCCCTGCCATGGGCAAGGACACCTCCCACTAGACCAGGTTGCCCAAAGCCCCATCCAGCCTGGCTTTGAATACTTCCAGGGAGGGGGCATCTACGACTTCTCTGGGCAACCTGTTCCAGTGTCTCACCACCCTCACAGTGAAGAATTTCCTCCTCATATCTAGTCTAAATCTACCCTCTTTCAGTTTATAACCATTACCCCTTGTCCTGTCATTACCTATCCTTGTAAAAAGTCCCTCCCCAGCTTTCCTGTAGGCCCCTTCAGGTCCTGGAAGGCTGCTATCAGGTCCCCCCACAGCCTTCTCTTCTCCAGGCTGAACAGCCCCAACTCTCTCAGCCTGTCCTCGTAGGGGAGGTGCTCCAGCCCTCTGATCATCCTCGTGGCCCTCCTCTGGACCCGCTCCAACAGCTCCACATCCTTCTTGTGTTGGGGGCCCCAGAACTGGACACAATACTCCAGGTGAGGTCTCACGAGAGCAGAGTAGAGGGGCAGAATCACCTCCCTCGACCTGCTGGCCACGCTTCTCTTGATGCAGCCCAGGATGCGGTTGGCCTTCTGGGCTGCAAGCGCACACTGCCGGCTCATGTTGAGTTTCTCGTCAACAGACACCCCCAAGTCCCTCTCCTCAGGGCTACTCTCAAGCCATTCTCCGCCCAGCCTGTATGTGTACTTGGGATTGCTCCGACCCAGGTGCAGGACCTTGCACTTAAGGACCATCCAATCACAGATTAAAAACATTTCTTGATCAAAACCATCTCTTCACCAAAGGAGAAGGTTTACAGGGACAGTTTCTTTATATGGTGTCTTATATCACCCAAGGTTTATGGGATATTCACGTGGTTTAAGAAGAGAAGCCCAAAATACATAGCTTACATGTTAAACTAAGATAACTCATGTTTAACATAAACTAAGTTACCTATTAAAGCTAATTCAGGACAGTCCCTCTTCCCTAAAGTGATAGCTGTGACTGTAACCTTATTAGGAAAGCTCTTTCTCCGTATGACAAAGAAGGAGGCTGCCTGTTGAGACCACAGGTATTGTCATGGGGTCACTTTGTGCCAGGGCAGTCTGTAGCACCACAATAAGCAACGCTCCTCCTGGGTTCCTCCGTGATGCAGAAATCCCTACAGCGGGCAGTGCCACTGAAGGCACTTCTGGAAATTGCTGAGGCTCCTGATGTCCACTAAAATAAATGAGAGCCCAGGGTGTGTTCAAATGTTGAAATAAATGTTTAGCATTTTGTAGAAGTGATTCTGAGGGTCTGTAATGTGAGAACACAATACCTGTCACTGGTGTATGAAAGGTGAGAACTCAAAGATAGTTTCACTCTTTGAATAAATATCTGCAAGACAAGAACCTTACACAAGAATCAGGTTGTTCCTTGTGCATATTTCAGCTACAACTTGGAAGGAAAATGCCTTCATTTTTTGTCATAGGAGTCCAAATTATGCTCAGCACAGTAATTCAGGCTGTACACCTGGGGAGGAGTTTCTTGTTCTTGTGAAAATACTCAGACTCACCATGATGTATAATACTTCCCAAAAGCCCAAAGCTATTTTCAGCTTCTAGCAATAATTTCTGAAACTGCATTCCTAATACTCAAACCTCTGAAAACCTGAAAATAGCTTAGATAAACCATACACATGCTATTTATCAAAACAACTTTAATTCTTCTGACCCTGAGTTACATGATAAGATGGAGTGAGGACCTGCCAATAGTTTATCTGTTTCCAGTTTATTAACTGTGAGTGTCCTGAAGGGCTGAGGATTAAATGGAGAAATCAGAAGAGCTGCGATTGTGATGTGAAGCGTTTCAGGCATTCTCCACATTCATGAAGAAAGGAAGAGATGCATATGTACCTCAACAGAGACTGTGGTGCCTCATTTCAGCACTGTGCTGAATAGACTGTGCCAGAGGCTTAGCATAATTTCTCTTTTTGTCTTGGGGATTATCATCCGTTAAATGTGAGATGAGTGAAATCCGTGGGTTTGATCCTGGGTAAATGAAAGAGTAGTGTTAGATGGCATTGTGTGAAGGGTGAGAGGACTACAGAAGGAAATGGAAGAACCATAAATATTAGCAGATGTGTTGCCTTTTCAGAGGAGCATGGAAAGTATTTTACAGCAGGCATTTCCTGCTCCATTCGTTTCAAAGACAGGGAGCACGTATGTGTAGTAAAGACTTATAATATCACCTGGAGATGACAGAATTGTGGATGTGCTCTCCTCTATTTGCTTGTACAGATTTGAGATGAGTGGACTCAACACTGCAGAAAAACATGGGGCATCCTGAGCAGCCTTGGGTCTGCCTAACACGTTCTGCCCCTCTGTTTCCAAGGATTGCTTCCTTGGGAGCTTGTTTTTTACCTTCTCTATAAGCTTTTATTGGAGAAAAGATGGAAGGGTAGGAGTGTATTGGGCTCTATTTCAGGAAGATGAAATGTTTCTCAGATAAGGTAGTAATCAAGCACATAGTTTCTCACAGTTAACTTTGCAGGGAAACACTGCTGTATTTGGATAAAATAAGGATACAACTTCCATAATGTTCTGCTGTCTGTTGTATACATTGCAACATGTTTTGGAAGCTATAAATATGCTGGAGAATGTTTTCAAGATATTCACTAGACCACTGGAAAAAAAAATCACAAGCAGAGTCTATGTCCTCACATGTTAGCACATCTATTCCAAGGTGGAAACAATGAGTGGTAATTACAGGTGTGAAAATCATCTCTGTGAGTATGATTCTTTCAGCAGAGTGAAAATATCCATGGATATAAATACAGATGGGGGGAGGGAAGCTCCAAAAGCTGTGAACTGCTGGCTGTCTTGCTATCACAACCACACAGCACTGCTAACACACAAGAGTCTGTGATGTGCGTCAGAGGTACCTGTTCTCAGCTCCTTTATCCAAGCACTGTCTTTAAAGCATATTTCCAACACCTTTTTTTTCTCTGCCATTCCCCATACATAGAGACAAGACAAAGCCTGCAAAAGAACAGAAGTCCTCAGATTCATAGGTTTTCACAAAAGACAGAAAAAGGGAATGCAAAAACCTCTGCTAGATTGACAGTTGCCAGTAATTCACATACTCCCAAAGCCAGAGCACATGAGAGCATGCAGAAAGCCAGACTCATGCAATCCCTAGCTGATCAGCAATTGTTAGATCCCGCAAGAAAGCAAAGAACAAAGTCCCCTCATCCCATTATCCTCTGTCATCCTTATTTTGGGCATAGAACCTTAGCTTGGGACCGATAACTTTTTCTCCTTTACTCCCAGATGCTTCCTCCATTAATTCTGTTTACCTCCTTGCAAGCATTTCTGTCTGTATGTCGTTTTATTTTGCAAGTACTTCCTTAATTTCCTGCTGAGCTCAAATGAGCTCACTCCCCACTCTCTCCCCTTCAAGAATATCCAAGGTTGACAGATACACAGATTATAACAATATGAATATCTTATAGCAATAAAATGATTTAATTTTCCTTTTGGTTTAACATGATGGAACTACATTAAGGAGAAAAATTCCACTGTGCTATTAAAAAAGAGCACGCTCATTTTCAGACATTGCACATAGAAGAGCAATTATCTGATTTGCATATACTTTTGGTAAAGTGAACTCCACTTCTTAAAAATATAGCCCAATGTTACCAATAAACTAATCTGTAGAAATACAGAAGCTACCAACTGCATTCTTCACTTAAAAGTTGATTTGAAGTCTGATTTAAAGCCTATTATTGTCAGCTGAAGACTTTCCACTGACTACTAAAGGAATTTGCATCAGACCATTACAGATGTAACATTTCTGGCTCTGGAAGAAATAGAAGCCAGACATGAAAATTAAATCACTTAACTGTGGACTGTGGACAGAGGAAAAACACATTCAGCATATTAAGATGAAACATACCTCTTCCTCTAACATGCAGAGGAACATAAGCAAGGAGAGCAATACTCTGACTTCCAAATAAATTACGTATTCAAGTACTGGTGTATGCCTAAGTGGCAAACATTACAATATTTTCAGATAAAAGACACCAGCCTGTCATTTGGCACCCTGTTGCCACAGCTGTCTTCTACTTAATTCCAGTCACACCTCTCCTCCTTTGATAGAGCTCTTATTGTAAAGTCACCTTGTGTGTCTCGCCCAACCTGATTCGTTCCTGAATTTACAGCTAGGCTGCTCTGCTTTCCATGCAGCTGCAGAAGAACACCACTGGAAATATTTGCACCATGGAAATGGATAAACTGTGGTGTATTTGCAAGGCAGTGTTCACAATGGTGAGAAACAATAGGGCAAAAATAACTGCTGGAGGACTGAAAGTAATGGCCACCCAGCCACAGTTTTTCAGCATATTATCAGTTCAGCTTGCTGATAAAAGTGACAATATTATGAGGAATGAAAGCTAGTACCTCTACATCTGTTTTTTGTTCAAACTGGAGGCACATGGATGAAAAATACCATACTTCAGCCATCAGATTTCCCTCTCTTCTGAGAACGATACCGCAGTTCTCCTAGAGGTAATGAATTTCTCAAAAAACACTGCAGTTTGTCAACTAGTACAGTAGCCATTTCCTTGCTGACCGTAGGTGCCGGGAAGCTTTCACAGCTGTTGCCTGGCCTGCTAGCCAACACGATTTCAGCAAATGTCCTTTCATGTGAATTTCTAAAACAAGCAAACAAAAGCTTTTGCTGATCTGCTCCTTTAAAGAGAAAAAAAAAAATTAAAACAGTTGAGGAGGGAAAAGAAGAATGTGCATGCTGGTCCAGAACATACTCTTTTCTTTTGTTTCCCTGCACTATCATTCTCTCTGAAAAGTTGTTTCAAGAAAAGTTGAATTTCAAATAATCCCATGACTCCTGGAGATGCGATTTTAAGGAAAATAGAAAATATAAGATTTTGATGAAAAGATCGGGAGGGAAAGAAATTATGTTCATTACAAATATGCTGAAAAGCTGGTGGAGATAGATGACAGCTGCACAATTAAAAATTCTGTACATAGGTATTCAATTCATAGGTATTGAATACATCTTTACATTCCCTACTTTAAAAAAAAAAGATTCTGTTCAATTTACGAAAGATGGAAAGAGCACATACAAACCTCTAAATATGTAAAAGAAAGCAATGAATTGTTTTTTATGTTTTCTAGAAATGGACATACAAAATTATAGGATTCAGTCAACACAAAAGAGAATTATTTTAAATTCACGGCATTTCCTAGCTATTGAATTTCCCAACTGTTTCCCATAAGCATGCAGATTTCCTGGGGAGAATGTTGAGTATTCCTGAACAAGGAAGGAGAAGAGGAAAGGTAGTTTAGACAAACAGAGATAATGGTTGTGGCAGAGGGATGAGCTAAATGACTCTAATTTTGCTGTTCCATGATTCATCTATCATTTTTCATTAGCTATGATTTACCCACAGTCCAAATCTTTTTGAATGCCCACTATTTTCTTAAGGCTTATTCAGATAGGAGGTATTTGTTGAGATGTTCAGAATAACCTACGTATGATAAATAAGTCCTGTCTCAAGTATTTATTACACATAGGTTACTCTGAACATCTCCACATCCACCACTGTTATCTCAACAACCCCACTGTCATATTTAACAAGAAAAGGCTCATAGGAATGAGTATGGTCCTGAAGAAATGACCAGACAAAGCATCTAAGAACACAGTAGTCTCTCACTTCACTGGAGGGCTTCAGAACAGGAGGGACTATCAAATTTAAATAGATGTATGAAAATTAACAATATCACAACTATTGTCCTGTCCATGATGGAGATCAGACTAAATAAATATTACTTGTGATTTTCAGCTAATTGTGGCCACACCAATATTTGATGGCTGGAGAAAGAGCAAAAGTAGAAATTCCTCAATGGCAGAAAGCTTTATCTGTCTGTTACAAAGCTGGACTGTAACCCTAGCTGGCCTTTTTCCTGTTCATTTCCCTTGTCTTGACCAATAAATAAGAAAACTTGAGCAATAAAACCATGAGGAGGAAAACTTGCTGACTAATGAACTGTATTTTTTCTCATTCCTGACCTTGCTAGGCCATTCCACCAGTTTAGAGGACCGTTAATCAACCAATCTCTTTCTTTTAATGTTTGCCTGGAAAATGAAAAGCTTCACACTTTGTATTAATGTCACACACATGTAGTTTATAAGGGGTTGTTCAATGAATAAATATACGCTTTAACAAGTGATTTACCAGTTGGTATAAAATCACCTTGACCAGCTGGCTCCTAGAAGCATGGCTTCTTAGCTCCCATCACCAGTTCTGCATTTGTATTCTGTTCCGTTGCTTTTATATCATGTTTACTGTTAACAGTCAATTTAACATTTTAAAATATTCCTTCATTTATGATGTGACTAAGGAGACTGAAAATATTTTATTTTAAGACTCCTTCTGATAGCAGGAAACAAAGACCTTATTTTTTTCTCTCTTGCTTAAGAGAAACAATAGAAACCAATGTAACCACTAGCAAACATATATTAGTCTCTTGGCTTTATTTCTGAAACTTCTCTATTAGAGCCCACTTAATTAGATGCATAAATCCTGTAAATGATGTCAATGTTCATAATTAAATGAGACAATTGCAAAATCAGCTGCAGCGCAAAATGTAGATAAATGTGGGAATGAACAATAAGGGATTGCTTTATTGTAAATCTGCATGACTAACACTGCCATAGTGATGCAGCAGAGAACTTATAACATCTGCTTCATACATATGAAAATTCAATTAAATTATCAGCCATGAATTACTGTAGCACAAATATCCACAATGAAAACTTTGACCTAATTATTTTAAGATTTTTTAAGCAGTGAAAGATCATATTTCGCTGCAATGATGTTGGTAGATTTATTTTGTGATGCTTAAACAGCATGATAATGTAAAGTCTTTTAAAAATACATCTTTCACTACTGGTAAACAAAGAAAAACGAAAGGCTGATTTAGAATTTTTTGATGTTTACAACAAAATATCATAAGATAAAAGGCAGTAAATCAATTTTAAATTGTAGGAATCAAAACTCTATGAATTAGGGTATTTTATACTAACCGATGACCCCTATCTGAGGCCAAGGTGTACCTGTTTCTTTAGAAGATATACCTGTTTTCATGAAATTGTGTGGATAGTTCTGTCACGATGAAAGCTTTGTGGGAGGAAGAGCAGCTAAGAAGAAAACAGAAGGCCAATAAAGAATGATTTCTTATCTTTTCATCCAGCATGCATTCAGATCAAACACAACTGATAGCAATGTTGACTTTGTTTCTATACTCTTATACACTTCCATGCACATAAATACGTGTCAGTATATACACATGCACAGACATATATATATATTTATATTTATATATATTTATATATATTTATGTGTGCGTGTGTGTCCATCTCCTTTTGCCCCTTCTCTGAAATGGGTCATCTTGACCACACTGACATCTAGCCAGACAGCCTTCCTTAGGGAATATACACCAGACAGATACTAGCCTTTCAGATCAGAAGAGAATTTTAATATTTATCCCCAAATAAATCTTGATGACAGATGGACTGTTCTTTCCATGAATAATAATTAGGAGCTAGGTCCTCAATGGAATCTGGCAGCCTTTTTCTCGCAAAAAGCAAAAGCACGCTTCAAACAAAGTTTTTGGGCAGACTCAAGTTCCTCACCATAAAGTCTCAGCTGAAGGACTGACCGTTTCATGGGTAACAACTTACAGTGCTCCACAATTCAGTGCCTCAGAAATACAGTGCTCCTGTGGTAACATACAGTGCTGTGAGAAACTGAGCTGAGTCCAGGGACACAACTGGCAGTAGATCCACGTTCACATTCTCCACCTCAGCAGTGCCAGATAATGGCATCTTCTACCAAATCCATTGTAAGTGGATAATAATAATACTAACAGGGCATACTTAAACCATGGCTTGGTGTTATCAAATGGCAGACAGCTAAATGGGAGGGTCACTTCAAGGGTTTATCACTACAAACACTCAAGTAAGGTCTCTACTCAGAAACATTCCCTCCTTTGTGCCATAGGAAAAGCTCAGCCTGTCCTTGGGCCTTGCATAGGCAAACAGAAGACTATAAAACATGTTAATCTCCTGCTCCTCTAGGTGCTGTATTAAAGGATTAGGGATAAGGGGAAAGCAGGCAACGCATATCTTTCGAGCTGCAAATTTTTGCAGAGCTTAAAGAAGGCATCATTATAAACATATCTGGTGAGCCAGGCTGCTGTCAGCCTTTGGAGAAGGCAGCTCACTGCTCCAGCTTTTCCCCAAGATTTTCTGGAAACCAGATTTTCTTCTCACCCAGCCTCACAGTAATTAGATGCCACAGTTTCTGTTCACTCAGACTTGTACTTCAAGACCCCTAAGGAGAAAGCCCTTTAGACACATAAGCCTCAACTCCAAGGTAACCCTTTGCTCTGTGGTTGCGTGGCTTCCATATCAAAGCCGACCTGAGTCCAGATGGCTCAAAGCAGAGTTGGGAAAGATGGATGCATGGCTGTCTGCACCCCTCCAGACAGCTGTGACCTCGGGCCTGATCAATCTTGCATCGAGCTGGCAACCAATGTTTGCTCCCACGCACTCTTCCCCTCTTGCACCCTGCAGAACAGCTGGTAGCCACCAGGTTTCACAACCTGTTTACTGCTTGTTGTGTTGGGTGCATGAAGTACCAGAGCAGCAGAGAAGCCGTGGTGTTGCAGAGCAGCAGGGGCTGTATACCCCTTGCCCTAACAGGGCACATTTTCTTCTAAAGTTTAGTTCTGGGCTTTATTGCCACGTGGTCCACTGCAGCCTCCATAGTCTCACACAATCCCAAGCACCAGTGGTGTGAATATATCTGTGCTGCCTGGGCACCTCTTTGCCATAAAAGACAAAATCACTTAACAAAAAGCAAGCTACAAGTAGCTAGTCATCGTTCAGTTCTGCCCCTGTGCTGAGAAGGGAGAGAAGAAGCTGCCTGTGGCAGATGTCACGTAAGGCATCACATGCAGATGGTGAGGCTCTGCAGTGCTCAGAACACCTGCATAACACGTCTGCATAAAGTGACTGAGTTTTGCCTTATGCACACGCAGGTGCACATATACTCACTGGTACACTGAAAGGCAGGCACGTGTCCTGATGGACAGCTCTTCTATGGCACACTGTCAGCGTATTTGCAGTATTTGATTTAAAAATCTAACTTGTAGAGAAAAAAGCAAACAAACAAAAAACAAACCATGCCTATGTCATACATTTCCCTCCAATAAGAGGGGAGACGGTGCTATTTGCTATAGGGACCTTATATACTATCAACCAAGATACAGATACTATCCTTGTTGATGGCTAATTATGGTGTCTTGGCTTCCACTTTTAACTGAGATCTATACAGTAAATGGAGTCAATACAGTGAGCAGGGCTTACACTGATGACCTTGATCAAAAATAAGTATCTACTGTGAGATGAGATGCTGATGAGAATTGCTCCCCAGGCTCCAGTCTGATGCTCTCTACACTGTGCTGAGTGCACTGGAAGTGAGGTGAGACAAACCCCCAACTCCTGCATATCAGAACAGCTTGCTGTGGCCTATATACACTCTTTTCCTTAGCCTTACTGATACTCTATCCGGGTATAATACACAAGATTTCAGTTACAATAGCAGATTTAACGTCAGGTTTTAGAAAATCTCTTCTCTGTCATATACCTGGAACCTGGAACCACAATTGATTTGAGCAGCGCTTGCCTGTTCGCTTTTCTTGCGCTACCCGAAATTATGAGTGAAGCTAATTGTTAACACATGTAGCAGCATGCTCCTGTCAGTCTCCCCTCACTACATCTCACGGCTCTGCTCAGTCCTGAATCCACATTTTTCATTTTTAATTCACTGACACCAGGAAATCCCTAAAGCTTTTCCCATGCTCAGGAGCAATGGCCCTCAGGTCTCACTGACATGTCGGTGAGACTCACCGGGCAGGGAGCAGACCTCTACACACGGCTCCTGCAGCCCAACTGGTCGCCCTCCCCTGGCAGGGGCCAAAAAGTCTGCAGCTCTTTGCACCCTCGTAACATCGCATTCCCCAGCAGCTTCCAGCATTTCAGTGTGGCATTTATTTAAACAGGCCTTAGATAAAGACTTCTGTAATGAAAGTAGGAAAAGGTAACAACAGAACACCCTTGTATTCAATGCTTTTTACCTCATTAGCAGGTTAGCAAGACCGGACAGGGTAACTGTGATATTTCTGTTTCAGGCAGACTTCAAATTCACACCTATTGTGATCCTGAATTATGTTTTTAATTAATGTGTGCCCTTTCCCAATAAATATTCAGAAAAACTGACAGTGGAGTACTAGATGTGCTGAGATACAGAGCTAGTCAGAGCCCTTTGTGCCTCCAGCTTGCTGTGGTCTGGATTCTCAATTTGATTACACTGCTGTAAATCACAGCCTGGTCAATAAAGTCACACAGAAGCAGCACAGACAAAAAAAATATCAGAACCAATATATGAGCTGAATGAGCTTCGTGTCCCAGAACTGTAGGTCCCATGCACCCTAAATATTCCCAAATCTCACCTTTTTTTTCAAGTATTTTTATGCTTTTAGTGTGTCTGAGTCACATTTCTATGCTTTTTGACTATAAAATAATCCTATATTTTGACAGAACAGTATAAAGCAGACTTGATATAGCAGATTAAGACTCAGCCCCCAGTCAGGGTAACAGAAAAGATAAGATACACACTGCCAAGACACCATGTTGTTACTGTATTGTAGGGACATATTTCAGGATGGATTTGACACTTTTCAGTTATTCTTTTATATTCATTCTTTGGAGCTGACATAACAAAGAGTATATTGAGTTATTTAGATAACTCAAAGTCCAAATCTCTCTCTCCATGGATCAATAGGACTTTCTGCAGTCAGGCACTACCAGGTTGTTATTGTCCATCTGTCTGGCAGATGCAAGTGAGAAAAGCACCACACTCCTTGGATGATCTCAAAACAGCAACCAGCATGACAGCAGTATGGTTGAAGAGTTTCCATCATTCACACCTGATGAACATCCAGAAAACAGCATCATTTTTACACTGTAGCTTCAGTGTTTCAATCGCCCTGAAACACCAGATGCATCCTTCTTCCTAAAAACCATGTGCAGAGTCAAGAGTAGATGCTGAGTTCAGTAGCCAAGGAGTACAAAGATGGGCTTGGATGACCAGTTTCTCCAAAAGCACTTGATATTGCCCCCCTCCAGGGCCCTCCTCTGACTGGTTTTACATTGCAGGATCCAGTTCTCCTGGAAGAACTAACTTGCTGCCCAGTGTGCCATTATGTGTTGAGCTATCACAAAGGGTAGTTACTCTGCAACTTCATAAATATGCACATGTATACTGGTATCCAAGAGACCCTCGTTGATATAGATGGAAAAAAAGAGAGGGGAAAATGACCTTTGCTTTTAAGATTTTGTCTTCCCAGATTAAAACAGGAGAGAAGTGGATCCAGTTAGGAAAGCACAAAGACACCATGAACCTCTGTTTCCTTACACTGAGCTTCAATTCAACAAGCAGGCTGAGGCTGAACAGTGAAATAGTTAAATATTCTGGATTAAACATTTATCTTAAAGCATTTGCCTTTTCACACATAAATTAAATTTTCTTGTTTAATCTCTGCTTTTCTTCTAATTATCTCTCTCCACACACACTAATGGCTCACAGCTAGCATCTCTCTTCAAGCAAGATGATTAGGAAATGTCTGTTGTTGTTGGGCTTCCTTTTTGTCTTTATTTTTTTTTTTCTCCTGGAGATGATAATACTGTTTGATTCCTATGCAGAAGCAGTTATAATGTTATATATAAAAGGCAAGCACAGACTAACGATTCGGGCATCTTCTCCTAGAAGACGACATGTATTTCAGATTTTACATTTCTACACATGAAAAACAAAAATTCCCATATTTCCACCTCACCACATATGATTTCTTGTTAAGCTACAACATTCATTGGCTGTGTGTATGCAAGGGTGATGCTTTGGAACTGAGTATCTGGTAGGAGTTTTGTTCAAAACAGCACAAGTTCCCTCCTTGTTCATTTCAAAGGTGTGGTTAGAAAATTCAGGCCAAGAGATGTAAATAACATCTCCCTAGAAGGTACATGGCACAGAGAAATGAACCGCAGGGCTGGTTCCTAGAACTTGTTAGTTCCCTTTAGCTACATATAAGGTGAACACATTTCTTTGTTCCCCTAATGAGAGACAAGCTCCATCCCTAGACCGGATTGCTTTGAAAGCCTTCCTGCAGCACTTCATTTTGTTCATTTTGTGTACAGAAACACATGCGTAGGTATAAAAATATAGGTAGATAATGTTTGTATATATATGTTTATACATATGTCAAACAGCAGTATGTATAAATAGCAACACAAAGCATATGTTTTGTTGCTGTCTTCTAGGAAGAATTAGATTTTCCCACATACACACACTTGCACATGGATTAAGCTCTCCCTATACTGTTGAGTGAAGTTTTAAATGTTTATGGCCTTCAGGAAAGTGACAGCCTTAAATTGATCAAGTGGACTGAGGTGCTGGCTGATAGAGAGCTACATCCATCCATACATACTCACAAAAATGTATGCACTTTTCTGCAAGGACAAATAGCTTTACATAGCCAGAGAAGCTCATGTGTTTGCCTTCACTTTGAACCCACAATATAAAAACTAGGATCCATTGAAAGAAGTTAAATAGTATATAAACTATTGTGTCTTCATCACTGTGAAGTTCAATGCTGCTTTTTGTCATTCCAAAAATACAGCTTCCCATTAACTTCCTCTCAGACATATCACACCATAACCAGGTACTGCTTGCTTGCGTTTGTGTCCTCTGTCCCAGCACATCAGAGCGTTTGGCCATCATTTGGCTCAATGTATCCCCAGCCTTGCCAATTAATTGATGAAGAACCATTAGGAGACAAATATATCATCTGCATGTTAACTGCTTGAATGGAAGGTTATTGAAGTAATAACTGGCAACATCAAAACCATTAATAAAATATGGGGTGGGAGTAGCTAATTACAAATTTCTGCACCCAATCCCCAAAATAAATTTGCTCTTGAAAGTACATCTAGCATTCACAGTGACATAGATGAATGATGCTGATTAAAAAGGAGTGAAGAAAAGATTATCACTTTAGCATAGAAACCGCTGGCGTCATTATCAGTCTCATCCAAATAAAAAGTGTTAAATTTTTCAGTGGCTTCATAGCCCTGCTGCGAAATTGCAGGTGTCACTGTGTACTGGAAGTTAAGGACAAGATAAGGCAAAAATGGAGATGAAGTAGGTTAGAGCAAGAACAAGCCTCCAAAACTTTAGAAGAGGTGGTAGTAAAGTGACTTAACAGTTGGCTCTTTGTGGTCTTCAGTTTGCGAATGAAATATTTGTATCGCTTGTGTCAGTGATGAGATGTGCTTCAGAACACAGATACACTCACTTTGAAGGAGCCAGTGACTAGTTAATGAGTGAAGATGTAAATTATCGAGAGAGCTTAACAGTTATTACAACCTGAAGATGGGAGTAAGAGGCTTCCTGGAGAGGGAACAGGACACAGGGCTCGGAAATGCTCTTTCTGCCATGGATTTGTGGGGAGTCTTTAAGTGTTCCTCTTTTCTTCTCTGCACTTCTATTTCCTCTCCCACTCTCCCTGTCTTCTTGTCAATTTTAAATTTAAACTCTTTGCGGCAAGACTGGCTCTCACTATGTGGTTTGTACAGTCCCTTACACAATGAGGCAAAGTAATGCAAATCACAGTATTAAATATTCATACAAAAGCTTCATAGTGTGACTGCATGAAATCAGAACAATCAGGGAACAGGCATAAACTGAGAGCCTAGGTAAGATAAAGCACAGTGATTTCTATTACAATTGCAGCCTCATTAGAGGAAGTGTGCTGACATAAGCTGTGTTTTCATCGTCGTAAGCCCCATTTCATAACCATGTATTAGAGTTATGAATTTTCCTAGCAAGCCATAATGTTTTCACTTTTGGCTGTGCAATCACATATTGTTAGCTTAAGACATTTAAACTTTATAAATGGTTCTGTAATATGTGGTCTTTTCAGCTATAAAATTGTTCCTTAAAAATAATCTGAGGCATCGGTCACCAGTGTCAATGTCATCTAACAGCAAATAAATTTTGGCAGCAAATTAGAAGTTAACTACATAACTGTGAACAATTCCTTCAAGTAAGAATTAGCTATATATTTTCTTTCCATCCAATAAAAACATCACTAAAATGCTGTGCAGTGTTTCTGTTCCTATCTGATGCTTTACTTTAGAAATGGTAAAAGATGTGTCCAGTAATGAATTATTTGCAGCCATTTGCAGGACTCTGCACTGAGAATTTTGGACAGAATGTCTGGATCGATGCAGCCTGTTTGGGAAAACTTGCCTTGCCGTATAATCCAGACAAGAAAAAAAAAAAGCACACATGGAAGGCTTGGTAACCTTAAAATTTACTGAGTAAAATCAAATCCTCATTCAGTAAAAAGCTTTTACTGGTCCTTTATTGAATGATTGAGACTGTCTCTGGTTATATTATCTCTCTATTTAGAGTATAAGCTGCTCAAGGCAGTTTTTATCTCCCGTTCATCAGCAAGCATGCTTTTCTTGTAAATTCCAGCTGTGAAAGCTCATTCTTACTGGATCCTTCCTTACTGAAACTGTTTCTTCCTCTACAAAGAGGAAGAAAGCAAGGCTGGTGTCCACCATAATGAGTCTATACACAGTAGAATTCATATAAATATATTTTTTATCACAGTGGATATGAATTGATATCTCAGGGATTTGATTTAGACTTAATGTTTTGCACTTTAAAGCTTTAGATCACAGGACTTCAGAGTCTCTCTGAAGGCAGACTTCAGGCAGTGTTTTCAAAAATGACCATCAATGTTTACACTCAGAAGTCAAGAGGGCAACTGCCTCAACCCAAAATCCAGCATTTACCAACGCTTATCATTTTAAGAGATAACAATAAGCTGTTCCATCTTCACAGTACTCACCTTTTTCTGGTGTTTGATTTGAAAACGAATCAGCTTGAGGATGCAACGGCAAGAGGGGAGCTGAAAGAACAGCAGGGCCAGAGGCTGTGTTGCACGATGCTGGTGTGGGATTGGCTCTTGCAGCTTCTCCAGAGCTGCCTCTGCATTGTTTTTCTTTCTTTGAAATTAATGCCGAGTTCATGGTTTTGCTGGCACTATGGAGAAACTTTCTGTTTTGTTTCTTTAAAGGACATATATTTATTAATTTGATGGAGATATTTCTTATTGGTAGCAGCATTTAACAATAATAATAATAACAATAACAACTATTGTTAGAACCATGATTGTGGTCTTTAGACAGCTTTTCATGTTACAATAATATCTGTGTGATCCAACCTTTGACCAAAGCTGTATGATGCCAAAAGCTTCATCAGCTCCAGATTGCAGCTGTTTTCCACCAAAATCCAAAGTCCATATGCAATCTAATTTTCTTTGAGCTACACACATGGATACATCTTTGTGTGAGAACCCCTTGCTGACGATCAGAGAAAAGAATTCATTCTTTGTTTCTATATCCAAAAAGAAGTGAAGGGTTGAGTAGATCAAGGGCGCCTTTATGGGAAACACACGTTGACTAAATGTCACAGAGTACAGATGGGAAAGAAAGCAGAGGTTAGATGCCAGAGATCGGCAGCTTCCAGCTTTGCTGTGGGTGCTGCATACTGGCACAACACAGTCAAGCACATCTCATTTCAATCCCTCCCACTGCCTCACCACCCCCTGAAAGAAAATCTGAGCATTCAAAAGCATAACGAGGCCAGCAAAACCCTGATCTGGATCCAGGTAAGTCAACAAGCCTTGACACAGCCATAGATAAACTCTGACTGAAAATTGGAACCTGTGGGCCAAGACCACAGACTGTCAGTGCACAGAGCTGAGTATTTTTGCACTGATGTGTTTAGCATTTTGAGCTGACTGCATCAAAAAAAAAAAAGGTTATTATTTTTGAATACCGTCAGCAACTGTTGTTGCTACTGCTGGCTTCTGGTCCAATAGCAACATGGGCATACTTCTTAAAGAGGGGAGGTTGTTTTATTCCCTGAGAACTTCATGTTCTGAGTGAGTTTATTCATGAACTGCAGATACATCATTAACATTCACTCTGAGCAAAAGAACAGCTTTTACTGCATCCACATTCATTGGATGTCTCACTCAATCCCATATGTTGCCCATCACATTGAGCACTCATTCCCCTGGACCGTTTGCTCCCAGCAAACAGAGAGCATGTTCTGGTAAGTACAACAATGTATCTTGAGAAAGCAAACAGTTTTTAGCTGCAAGAGAAACACAACACAAATGTTTTGAGTGATAAAATGGAGACAGAGGATATTTTCAACCAATTTCAGAGGAGTTCCTGTAAAACTGCTGCTGACCTATTATTACTTACAGTAACATTTAATTAATCATGTGAGGAAGTGTTTGTGGTAAAACTCAGCTTTGTACATTCTGGCTTTTGTTGTTTAACCCACAATGTGTAACTTTCCCTTTTGATGCAAGTGTGAATTTCACAGCTGAAATACTGAATAACAAGGGAAAAAAAAAACCTTTTTTTTTCCCAAGAAACTTGCACTTTTGGGCTATGTTTGATGATTTCTCTTACATATATGCTTTTGATATTTCATCCACAACACATTTCTTTCCATTGTATTTGTACAATAAGAGTCCATTAAATCCACACCAAGGGAAATTAGATACTATTGCAACTATTCTGTTTATTAGAAGTGATTCCCACCAATCCATTTTGCTGTCACCAGCTTCTTACACTGACCCAGCAGTTACAAGAGAATAGCAAGGGAATTTAAAGGAAGATTTTTCCTTCAGAGTCGGAGCCATGAGGATCACTTCCTTTCTTCCCCCTATTTCCAGGTCATTTATGACATTCATTCAAAGACAACTCTCTCAATTCTCAGACTTTCCTAGTTCTATTGGAGCAAATGCATTTTTATCTTGTCTCCCTGTGCCCTGGAAAGTGTGCTAGATGACTATGTAAAGCATTTTCAACTTTACAGCAACCTTACATGAACTATGTCTGTACACAAATTCAGGAACAGAAGAGGAATCTGCAAGGTAGCCAGATATACCACCTCTCTTTCTGACTACGGCATTGTCCAAGTGTTTCTACAATGGTTCTAACTGTATTATACCTACACACATTCACTATGAAAAAAAATTCATACCAAAACCAGACACATAAAATAAAACACCCTATAAACAGCCCTCAGATAAGTTACAAATAGGCCAAATCTTAAATAAATAAACGAGCAAATAGCTTTTTAGCTATTCTGATTCTGTAACAACGTAAGTCTTCGCAGTCCTTCAGATCCCATCTTCTACTTGAATTTACTGTGATAGATTCCCAATCCTGACTTAATCATCACATGAAGGTCATGAAAACTGTAAGGGACAGACAAGAAATAAGAATGATGTCTGTAAGGTGAAATAAACTACAAGATTTTGCATTAATATCTAAAGTTAGTGTCGTTCTTGAGCATTATTCTCACAACGAATAATAAATCTGCCATAGGTTATCAGTTTTAATTGGGAAGGGAGGAATTTTCTTCAAAAACAACACTTAAACCATCATCTCCTATCTGCTGTTTTGAGGTAAACCAGCTGCAGCAGCAGGTCAGATGAAGGCACATGAAAGTATGAAGAGTGCAACCTGATAAGCACCTTCAAAGTCCGTGGGCAGCAGCCATACTGAAGCCAAGAAGCACGGCAGCTGATGATTAATTCCAGTAAAAGAAACTGAGCTCAGTGACATTCCTCATTTTCCACAGCTTTATGTACTGTTCCTGTCACCCACGGAAAGCTGTCTGCTTCTGGAGCCAGCCATTGGCATCCTGTTGGCCTTACATCGCAGAGGCAGAGTACCCAGCACAATGTGGCTTCTCAGTACCCACAGCTCATGCCCTGAACACCAGGACTTAACACAAGGAAATCTCGTCCTGGGTCCTAATCATATGCTTCACTGCAGCATCTCATTTATGACTTCCTTTCTTTCTCCAGAACACTGCAAGGCTCTGTGCAAAGCTCATGCTGATTTTTTTTCTTTTTTTTGATAGGTAACTGACAGCCTGTGTTGCTTACTGACAGTAAATAATAGCTGTCCCAAAGGGGGAACACTGCCTTCCCAACCAGTTTTTTCTCAAGCATGAAGGTCAGTCACCTTAAAAAAAGCATTTGTCCATTTTTTTTGGTCATAGCTGGAAAAAAGTTGTCTCTGCTTTTTCTCCTGAAGGCCCCATTCACCTCCAAGGCCACTTTACGAAGGCCTGCACAAACAATATTTTCAGAAGCATTCTTTACTCACAGAATTATCAATGTAAAAAAAAAAAAGAAGCAAAAGCATGGATGAAATGAGAGCACTGGGCTTAGTGCACAGCTTTCTGCATCACACACCAGAGCACCCCAAAATCTGCCAGTGGACTGAGGAAAGAGCAGTGGGCACCAGGCATGGGGAGGTCCCCATGGGGCTGAGTGAAGTGTGGAGAAAACACAGGGCCTTATGCAGAAGCCCTCTCCTGCTGAAAGAAGGCAGATGGGAAAGGGGTCATGAGGAGGATTTTGGCACATGTGTGGGACAAGGAGCCTCTTGGCAGCAGTGTGGACAGTCCCTATCCCACCAGCTCTGCCACCACAGGGACATAGGAGCACAGCATCCAGTGAAGATGGATGCCTGGGTTTTCCTTCCGATTTGCTGTCTTCCTGCCTGTCTATCGAGCTCCCTGATAGATTTGGGTTTGAGCCATTGCTGCCAGCCCTTTGGATGAGATTTCTGTCTATTTTATAACTCTATTTAGTACTGCCTTGCTTGATATGTCTTTTATACTTGATACGTCTTTTATATCTATAATGCTAAAATAAAATGGTACAAATTTACCCAACACATGACAAACTCTCTGCTCAGACATTCCTCTCAATGCAGAGAAACTGCTTTTGATTCTATTGGCACAGAAGATCTTGCTAACCACGGATGATCCTGCTTTATATACAAAAACATCTGTTTGTTTACTTCCATAGAAGAAAGATATGAAGATGATAGAAGCGGTAAAACTGAAACTTTCACTAATTCTTGGTAGTTACAGCACTCAGTGCCATTCGAGCAAGTCACTTGCCATCTTTAGCAGGCACAGCAGGACCAGGGTGAGCCCTTCAGCTACTTCTCCATCCAGTGACTGGGAGAAAAACAGAGGTGTGCTGCAGCTGTTGTACTTCCTCAGTCACTAAACAACTCCCTCCAAGGTTATATCCGGTTAGACAGTATATACATTATATATACTGTCATATACAAATACATATATAAATAAGCAGTCTAT
This sequence comes from Penelope pileata, assembly GCA_013396635.1. Lineage (NCBI taxonomy): Eukaryota > Metazoa > Chordata > Aves > Galliformes > Cracidae > Penelope > Penelope pileata. Next base: position 65,930 of record WBMW01003715.1, read on the forward strand.
ATGCTGATTTTAGATCCCGGTGTTTGAATTGTCCCAGATTTAAAACCCAACAAGGTCAGTAAACTCAATTCACACACCTGGAATTCAGACTAGAGATCTCCCATAAAACCGCTAACTTTTAATGTTTCTTTGTATCTTAAAACTGATTTTTAAAAAATATTTCCACATCTTCCCCCTTCTCTCTTCATAGCAAGCTTAGTGGCATGAAATCTATTGGCTTTTCCAGCCTAGCAGCTCTTGTCAGCTCCACTTTGGTTTCCACTGGGGAAACAAGGCTGGAAGCAATGCCTTCGGCTGTACATCTCAGGAGCAGGCACACGATGTCCGACAGGCACGAGCACAGGGTTGGCCATTTTGTGGAGCTGTGCAAAGCAGATAGCTAGAGCTCAAACCCGAAAGACACTCAGGTTTCTCAAGAGGTCATCTGTGTGGTGGTCAAAACCTGAAGGGTAATCTTGGGGTGACTCCAACTGCTCCGTCCTGCACTGGGTATTTGGATGGACCTATGTGTCCTGAGGAGCCATTTTGTTACTGTGATAGCTCTTTCAATTTGCCCTTTTTTACTTTCTATTTGATACATATGATATCAGATAGTATCAAACTGATGTAGAACAGATTGTAGGTGCGGTAGTCACAGCCCTTGGAGAACAGGAGCACTTGTGAAGCCCTTATGTTGGCAGCAAGCTAAGTCAGGCTGATGTGAGACGAAATGACAGGAAAAAAGAAATGTGAAGAGTGATAAATTAGCTGACATCTTCCAATATTGAGACGAGGAAAACAAATTTGCTCACGAGTAACTGGTTAGAGTCAACAGCTTTATATAGCAGTCCACTTTAAATGAACACGTTCATGTAGTAACTCCCATCTATACATGCCTCAAGTTCTTTTCTTGAAGCAGAGTCCCTAAAAAGCACTATCTCTTCAACTAATAAACCAGCCAACTTACCAGTGATTTCTGAGGAATTATTTTGAATCCTTTGTGCACTGAATGTTTTCTCACTCTTGTTTGCTGTCAGTAGATTGTACATTTCTTTCTTCTGCAGACCTTCTTATGTCTCATATTGCAATATTTTGGCACCACTTTTGATACTGATGTTTGCAATTTCAAGTAAAGTTCTGTTTAACCTTTTGTCTGACTGTCTGGCTTTCTCTGTGTCAAGCACTATGAATTATTTTCATTCCCAGCTCATATCTGGGGTCAGCTGTCATGTCAAATACTTGAATTGTGATGAAGCCAGGAGACCTCATCTATCTGGTGCTAGGCCAGCAGTGCCCAAATTCCTTGCCATGGCACACAGTTTATCCTGATCTCCTGCCATGATGAGTCATCTGAGTGCACGCATGTAGACTGAGCAGATGATCTCCATGTGCACAATCACTCATTTTCCTCCTCAGAAGCTTTGAATAAACAAGTAGCAAATTACAGACCCGCCCATTTTTGGGAGGCCTTCAGGAGACACTCAGTGGCAGGCCACAGGTCATGTGAACCTTTTTGGTAGGGAAAAAACAACCACAAGTTACAGACAAGGCGTTCAGAGCATGTAATGGTTGCATGGTACTTACTCGCATGATCAAGCGCAAATCCTGGCTATGACACGAGTGTGTAGACATAGAATTTAGAAAGCTATCATAAAACAAGATCACTCATCAAAATAAGCAGGAAATTCAATATACCTGCTCACTATATTCTCACAGACAGATCCATGGAGCACAGATCTCAACCTTTTACTGCCAGGACTGCAGAGGAAAGGTTGTTATACTCTGCTTTCCTTCTGAATTATACTGTGGAGCCCCAACAGGCAGACTAATTTTCACTGCCCCTTCCCAAGTAAATCCACTGTTGTCCAGTCAGTCAATAAAATGTAACTTCCCATAGAAAGCCGCAGCAGCCAGAAGCAAAGACTGATCACACTGCTTACAGCACGGATCTCTATGCCATGGGCAAAAGTAATCTGTGTGACGTGAGGGCACTTCATTCCCCCTGACATTTGTCATCACAGTCAAAGTCCAGCGTAGCATCTATCAGTGTATTTTCAAAGCTTCAGATCCTTTGCCTTTCTTGACTGCAGTTGCATTCAAGTAACAGTAGAATTTCCAAAACTGATTGCTTTAGGATTGAAGGCAATAGAGAAGCAATGCCAAGAAAGCCACAGATTAGTTTAGCTCTGCTGCAGTCTCCTTCAGAGTCTGAGATACAATCAATCTTTGTCTATAAAGAACTATACTGAGCCATAAACTCAGCAGAAGGGTTCTGAAAATCTAAGTCGTATAAATTTACTTACATTTAATTTCAGTAACTGTGATGAATTGTATAACTACATAGTAATTGATATTCTAAACTCAATGGGCAGCAATCATTGGAAGAGTTCTGAGACTGAAATTAAAATAGCTGTTTCTTTCTTTATAAGATAAATGATGACTAGTACAGAAAACATTGGGTTAGTGTATAACTTTTCTGCTATCCATTAGCTGCTCTGTGAACATGAAAGAAAGCTTTTCCCCTGTACTTCTTCTCTCCTTGTTTTTAAAGAGTCTTACAGCAGGAATACTCACCGCATTCTGAGGCTATATTCTGTCATTTTATTGACACTGAACAATATCCTGCTCTCAGAGTATTCTCATTAAAACCATTGGGATCATTCCCGAGGTAAAGAGATTTTGGTTAAAGAAGAATATCAAACTGTGACTCATTAAAATGGAAAGAAAATATGAATATATTTTTTATGAGTTCCTGTTGTTTGAGTTTTATTATTATATTCCTAATATAATACTTGCAGAAGGTACTTAGGTTTTAAGACATCTATGGAGACCATCAAAATGACAAACACTAACAAAAGGTAAGAAAAGTGGTTATTAAAATACAAGAATATTGAAATTCATATCGATTAACAAACTAATCAGAGCAGAGAATACATGGATCATTACATATTTCAATTCAAATTCCAAGGTTGAGATACTTAATTTTTTTTTAATAGGCTCAAAGCAATAACATATCTTTAATCAAAAAAGCTCAATATTGCACATTATAGTGTAATAACATTTGGCTCTAAAAATTCACTTCCAAATAAATTAACAAAACGTAGACACATTAAAACTTGTTTAGGCACAAATCCTTTTGAGGCTCTTTTTATTTCCTGTTCTGCAACCAAAGACCTTTGGAAATTAACAAATAAGCCTCACAAAGATCAACAGCCTATCCTTCACATGGCAGAACATTATTATACTGATGTAGATACCAATATAGAATATTAGAGACATATCTTCCTCTCTAAAGCAATGACAGATAGCATTTTTCATACATTCAGAAGATCATATAGATCCTTGCAATCTTAGAAAACAGTGAGCATTATCTCTCTATGAACAGACTATATTAACATTATGGAAAAATCTGATAATCACAGTTACTGTGTTTATCTGCGGAGTTATGCTCCTATTCATAGAGACAATGCGTAAGACTTCCAAAAGTATCTACAAAATCACGGAATCACACACACAGAATCATTATTGGGGCTTCAGAAAATCAAGAAAACTCAGAATCACAGTACACAGTCAATCACTTCATCAAGGCATATAAAAAGAAAGACATTTAAATAGCAAGTTTTTTCCAAAACTTAATAGAAAACCTAGCATGATTGGATCTTTCCAAGCAAGTAGTCAACGCATAGTGCTAAGGGACTTAACTACCTTCTACCAAACTCCTTGCAGAGCAGAAATGAGCTCTTCAGCCAACTAAAATGGGAATTTAATCAAGTACAATCTATGAGCATCATTTACAGTAACACCAACTCCTGGCTTCCTTTTCTAACACTGGCTCCAGAAGAGCTATTTTTTTTAATAAGAAGGCTGTGAAACAACAAATAACTAACTAAATAGAATTTGCTCTTTGACTTAAAGCAACATATTGCAAGCTAGAATTTTTTTTCCATCGAACTCCGAAGCCTTCTTCATTTTTAGTAAAGACAGAACTGAGACTCTCCATGCCTTCTGAGGAAAAATGGAAAGAATCGTTACAATTTACAAAAAGCCCTCGGTATCATCTAAGTTTAGAGTATCACACTGTTATCTCACTCACATACTTTATTTCTCACCTGTTAAATTATACTTACTGGGAACACAGCCAGGAAACAACTGCTGGCATTGTCACTCCTTGTAAGGAACAACATTACAGATATAACTTAGAAAAGATGGGGGCTTTTTTTGACTTGGAATGGAAAAATTTCTTAGAAGCTATTAAAGAAAAGACAAATTAACTGGGAACTTAATCCACCGTTTTGTCCTTTGCAAATGGCTAAATCTAATAACTGTGAAGCATTACTATGGATGTTCAATATCTTGCTCAAGAAAATATCTATCAAGTAGATTGCATCTGGAGTCGCTCCATCACAAGCGTTATGAACATATCTTGAGGAGATGTGGCAGGCAATAGAGGAAATGCTAAACATTTTTTAATACACTATTTGTCCTCTGAACACGGTGCAAACAACTAAGTTAATTAAGAACTTTCTAAATACGGCATGTCTGGAAGTGGAACAAAAGGAGCCCGGTTTTCCTTGTGATTCAACCTCTTTCTGTTCCTGTAATGACAGAGAAGGCTACAAGAGAGATGAAGTGCCTTGCCTGCTCTACTCAGGCTATAGGAGTTCTCCGAACAAGGGAGCAGACTGCCCTTGCATTGAAGGACATGATAGATACTAGATGCTCTAAATGCTACAGCTGATCTCACTGGACTGAAGCAAGCAAGAAATTTTGTGATAACATTTGCATTGGTTCTGAGCTCTACCTTTTACCCAGTTCTAGGTTGAATAGAGTTTTTATATTTATTTTAATGTCTACTATTCTTGAAGATTCCTTAAGAATTTTTTTGTACTGAACTGTCAAAAATGGAAACAGTTGAAAATAAAGGTAATTTTATTCCACTTCAAATAAGAATCCTCTTTGTAGAATTATCTACAAAACAGTTCATTTTGAATTTTCTCTATAGAGTATGCTTGGGCTATGCTTGGGTTATGTATTTCCAGTAGAACTGAGGCAGATTAGATTTTCAACTCTCAACATGTATTAAGCTTCTCAACTTTAGGACCTGAAGACGTGGTGTTCTGGTTTCAGCAGGCAGGCCTGGAAACCCCACACAGCCTTTCGCTCACTCCCCCCCCTCCTCCCAGCTGGAATGGGGGAGAGAATCAAGAAATAAGGTAGAACTCGGGGGTTGAGATAAAAACTATTTACTAACAGAAAGAGGAAAATAGAGTAAAATAACAGTAATGATAATTATATACAAAACAAGTGATTGTACAAAGCAATCGCTCACCGACCGCGACCGATACTCAGCCAATCCCCAAGCAAACGGGCCCTCCCCGCTCACTTCCCTTCCTTATATTACATGATGTCATATGGTGTGGAATATCACTTTGGTCAGTTTGGGTCAGCTGCCCCATTCTTGTCCCCTCCTAGCTCCCTGCGGCCCCCCCAGCCTCTTTACTCTCCTGGCAGAGACATACAAATGTCCTTGGTTCTGTTCAGCGCTGCCGGGTGTTATCAGCCGTGTTTTCTTTCTAGAACCAAAACACAGCTTTGTAGCAGACACTGAGAGAAAGTTTCAGTTAGAAACTAAGACACCTGGAATCCAAAGAATGCTCACAATCAAGACAGGATCTTACATCACGTTGAATGCACTTAACCATGCAGTGATAATACGTAAGTAAATCCTGCATCTGTAAAATTTCTGCTTCAAAACTCAGCTAATCTCACCAGTAAAAATGCATTAATATATTGTGTAGCGTTTTTCTAATACTTAGTGCAGAAACTGGCATAATAATTGTGGGTATGAAACTAGAGAAAGCAAAGAATAAACTTTTCAAAACAATTATTTTAAATAGATCCATGCCCATGTTTACTACGACATAACATTAACATTTTGCTGACATTATTATATTTGGATTGTCTTTCAGATTTCCCAAGATGCCTATGTAAGGTTGCACAAAGATGGAAAAGTTTGTAATTTCTGAATATCTTGTGCATTTCTTATCTCTGTAAAAAGAGTGGCTTTTGCATAGTCTCATTGTTTCTTCTTAAATATGCTCTTCAATACCCACTTGCAAATGGCTCTGTTTCAAGGCAGTTAGACGCTCAGATGCTCTGTAAAGATTATTTGTCAAAGATAAGTACTCCAGAAGGCTGTAAACAAGCTTCAGATACAACATAAATGCATTGCTGTTAAAAATACCTCATCTTGGTGAATTCTTGGCTCCAGTAAATTCGCTTGGAATTTTGCCATTGACCTGTCTGGGCCCAGTATTTCATCTATTCTGTTTTAATGCAGGATCACTGGGAACATTAGCATATCCCCTGATAAAAAAAAAAAAAATCTAATGCTTAAGACACAGATCTCCACCTCACATGCCTCTTCAACCAATGGCATTGCATCTTCAGTATCACAACTGAATGGCTATGAAGGCTGAACGTCATCTCCCAGATCAAAAAGCCCCCTTCTCCAGCATCTCTGGATGTGGGTGTGGAGAGACTAAACTCCCTCCAGTTTCACAGAATCACAGAATGGTAGAGATGGGAAGGAAACCTTTGGAGATCATCTACTTTATTCCCTATACAGTCAAAGCAGGGTTAGCGAAAATAGATTTCTCAGGCTGTTTAGTAGGATTTCGGATATCCTGAGTGATGGAGACTACAGTTTCTCTGGTCAACCTGTTCCTGTGTCTGACCACTTGTGCAGTGAAAAGGATTTTCTCTTCCTTAAACAGAATTTCTTACACTTCAGTTTTTTCCCATTGCCTCTTGTCCCCTCTCTGGGCCCCACTGAAAAAATCCATCATGTAACCCGTTCTATGTAATAGACTTTGACAGAGTTCCCCTTGCACCTTCTGTTCTCCAGGCTGAACAATTCCAACTGTATCAGCCCCTCCTTATGCTGTTCTGATTCAGAAAACCAGTTAAGTATTTCTTAGCTAAGCTTTGTTTTGAAAGTTCATCACACTTCATGGAGGAATTCAGAGATGTTGTAACTCCACCTAAATCCAGAAAAAAGTTCAGATATTTCAAAATTTTCTGAGAAAAAGAAATCCTCAGAGTCTCTAGCAAATCTCTGCAGCAAAGCCGGGAGGTCCTACAACCCTGTGGAACTATGGAGTCCATGACTTTACAGCAGCCCATCTGGAGGACTGCCCTTTGGTCAGGACTCAACATGTCCCTTCTCTGCAGCTCTGCAACAGCTCTACTTTTATTTCATAAATTTTAGACAACACAGTTCTATCGCATGGCTTGTTTATTTCAAATACAATAATTTACTTGAAAGCCACAAATAAATAAATTTCCCCAAAGAGACTAATTTAGATTAAGGCATTTTCTACAGAACAGACCCTTAAATTAGAAAATAAAATTGCATACAGGCATAAAGTTGACATTTCAGTTTAATTAGGAAGAGTACTGTACAAATACTTGTTGTTAATATCAAAACAAATCTGACTCCAAACTGCTGGTAATAATGAAATTAAAATTAGGTACACAGATGAGGCACTGTATTAAAACCTGGACTGCTCTTCACTAATTCTGATAAGCAAAATTTGTCCCTGTACAGAAAATCAATAAATGTTTCATATATCACCATGCAGCACCTGAGGTCCAGCTTCATATAGTGGACAGTGTTCTTGCATTAAAATTCAGAAATGTGAGCTCTTGAATCAGTATTACTAAGGTGTTAAAACCCTGTACTGGTGCTTTGCACTTCTACAAGGCAAAATTATATTCTCAGTTTCATAAATTATTCTGTGACCTATATATGACAAGATTAAGAATAAAAGAAAAAAAGTTGCCATAAAATGGAAAGTAAGAAGTGAATAGGTTTTGTGCTGAACTCCTGTAGAGGGATGGATTTCCTTCACTTAGAACAATCTAATTTACACTTCCTTCAGACAGGAACTCCTCATGTCAAATTAACAAGCTGAAGATGTATAGATGTGTCCAGCAGAATGATACTATGTCACATCAAAAGGAATTAATTGAGCACAATTCAATTAAAAAAGAAAACTGTACCAGCAAATAGCACATTAGCATTCATCCAGCTCATCACTTGTTGGTTCCTGAACCAAGACATAGGGAGTATCATGGCGTAAGTGAAGAGCCCCAAAGAACATTGGTTATCAGGTACTAAGTATCTCTAGAATCAAGACCCCTTTCTAACCCATACATTCACAAATTTAACGTTTAGCTACATAGCCTATGCTCCTCATCTAGCTCCTGGGGAGGGACAGACACCTCTAAACAGTGTTTCAGCCTCCTCCCTCCAAACACCAACCTCAAATGGTACTTTGTGCTTATGTTTCCCCGTGGTGAGTGGAGCAGCTGGGTCTGGCAGAAAAGCTGGTCCTATCTCACCCATCATTACCCTGGCTGTGGAGTTGAGTCACCACACAGTGGGAAACACCATTTGCCTGGCTAATAGCTGATCAAAAACACAAACAGAGAACACCAGGGAGTAGGTCATGACTGCTGTCCCCAGATTTCCCCAGCTCAGTGTTCATGGTGCTTTGTTTCCAATTTGCAATCAACAGCTGAGCTCTGGATGAGACTCCAAACCAAAAAGAAGCAGCAGCAACACCAGAGACAGATGTGTGAAAGGGAAATTCTCCAAGAGCATTTGTTGTTTTTGTTCATAGATTAAAATAACTATTTCAACTTAAGCATAGAGCACAGATGTTCTCTGGAATACAACACAAATCCATTTTATTAAATCTCCCTTTTACATTGACCTTCCAGACTGACTAACACTTTTAATCAGTCAGATTATTATATTTAATTATTTGAAAGTCACTGAATTGTCTACAATAGTTTAATATGAAACATATTTCACATCAGGCATCTTCAGTCACTGCTCAGGACTAAGTTCCTTTGCATTCAGAACTGAACTAACAGGAAGCTGGAATATTAAATGCAGATTTGGGGGAGTGAAGTGACCAAATTGCATAAATTCCAGTGTTCCAACAAGAAATAAAGCAGAACTTCCTCGAGTACCATTTTAGAGTGAGACATGTCTTTAAAGAATAACTTAGTTGTCTTTAAAGACAACTCCCAGGGGAGATGAACTGCAAAGAAATCCCTGCTTCATTATGGCTTTTCTTGTCTGGCTGCTAAAACTGTTGTGATTTACATGGTAAAATGCACAAACTATTGTATGGCCCCAGTTTTCTAGATATATGCAAATTCTTAAAAGGCACATCCTTCTTGGAAGCACTTGTACTCCACTAAAACCACATAACACATTGCATTTTCATTAATAAAGTTGGGTAATGCCATCTCAAGGTGTGACACTTATTGCTAATAATCTGCAGTTTATCAAGGAATGTGTGATAGCGTGCCACTGAGCCTTATCTTGAACCCAGACCCTATTCCTTATGCTCCTTGGCAATGAGGCACTCTCTCACTATTTTGGCTGAGCCAACAGGTAGAGGAAGAGAGAAGGGACTAAGAAACACTGTATGGCAAAGTGTTCAATGTATTGGTATTATCACCCTCACTAACCACCGAGTGATCCATTCTTTTGACCTATGAGGAAGTCATGTTAATTGGGAAGAGCAAGGAAAGGTGTCACACAATTAAATCCAGTGGAGATTTGCTTCCTACATAGTTTCTATGCCAAATCACAGAATCACAGAATTGCAGGGGTTGGAAGGGACCTCAAGAGATCATCGAGTCCAGCCCCCCTGCCAGAGCAGGTTCCCTACAGCAGGTTGCACAGGTAGGCGTCCAGGCGGGTCTTGAATATCTCCAGGGAAGGAGACTCCACAACCTCCCTGGGCAGCCTGTTCCAGTGCTCCGTCACCCGCACCGTGAAGAAGTTCTTCCGCATGTTGGTGTGGAACTTCCTGTGCTCCAGTTTAAGGCCGTTGCCCCTTGTCTTGTCCCCACAGACCACTGAAAAGAGATTCCCCACGTCCATTTGCCTCCTGCACCTAAGATATTTATAAACATGACCACATTATCCTGTTCTTCTGAGACCTTACTGATGTGAGAGCTCAACAGACGGCCTGATGAGAAAATTCCCAGTGGCTGAGTTACTATCCAAAAACATCACTATGGGAGTAATCATAGCACACAGATTTGGACCAACTTATTTACATAATTTCCACTAGAACTTTACCTAGAATATGTAGAAAGGCAAATGCCCCTGACCTCTGACTCATCTGCTCTATCCCATGAACTACAAAAAGTTCAGCAGGAGGCCAATAGTTATCTCAGGTGCCTAGAGTTAAACATGTAATTTCACTGTTGTCTTTGCCTAAATCTAAATTTTTCATGTTGATTTCAGTGAGATTTAACTTTAAAAATGGAGCAGAACACTTAGACCTCTAGTGACATTTTGTTTCCATATTTATCTTTTACATTAAACATCTGGCAAATGAAGAAAGTTTTTTTAAAAAATGAAATGCTTTATGTCTTGTTATCAAAACAGTCTTTTGGTTTTCTTTGTATGAAATGATTTGCTTGAAGCTTGGGATTGTTTCTTAAAAAGGGTTTATGGATATTGTTTTAACAAGCACATTGTTTTCATTCCATTTTGAAGTGGAAGGAAATATGTCAGCATCACATAGTTACTCACAAAATAGAAAATCCTTATCCTACACAGTTTTACTCGGCAGTCATTCACCTCCAGGCCAGAAATAACTCCTTTCTAAGGAGTCTAAGCCAAGTTACTTGGACTGTGAGATGGAAACCATGAGAAGTGCATTGGTCTGGGATAGATACAGAGGAGGTCAGGTAGATGATGAACTGGCTGGTTTTGATCTTAAACTCCAAGAACCACAGACCATATAAAGGAATTTGTCCAGTTGCAGAAGGCAAGAATGAAACCAAGCTTCCAACAGTTTTCTAATTTACTCACCCATTGTTCTAGGCTGAAATAGAGAAAATGGAGGAAAGAAAAGGCTCAAGATATATTTTCAGGCCTGTCAGGTAGCTGGTTCTTGGGTTTATGTCATACCCCAAACTACTGAAGCAGATCTTTCCCCACATCAGAAGTATCAGTGAATATCTGACTCAAGTCTCTAGTTATTTTATTTTATCCATCCACTTCATTCCAAGACTTGAACCTTTTTCATTTTCATTCAGAAGCATAGTTGCAGCCTCTGGTAATACCACCAAAAAGCTGCAGAGGGCCAAACAATGGGCCCAGAGCCAAAACCGGAACAACTGCCATCCTTCTAAAGAGCTATTAATATGTACCTGGGAGTGAGCCGCACGTCAAAATAATTATTTAGGCAGCCTTCAGCCTAGTCCACATCACCTTCTTCCTGAGGGCTCTGAGGAGCCTCCCACGCTGCATGACCATGGATTTATCCACCCTTTCGTAGCTTCTATTGGCGTATGTCTAAGAGCGTGTATGTCCATCCAGGCTCATAGCAAAAGTAGAAATTGGATCGTGTGAACAAAGTCTGTCTGCACATTCTCCACAGGACCTGGCTCACACCATGGATCTTGTTACAGAGTTTTTGTTATGATTGACACGCATCTGGCCAATTCTTAACAGAATGTGTAACTATTTGGTCAAGATGGTATATTTTGACATATTCAAACTTTTTGTATGTTTGCTGTGTATTTACGTGACAAGAAACACCTGCCTCGAATTACAGGCATGTGGGAACAGCTCCATCATACTCTGAGCTCAGGTGGTATCAATGGAATTTTTATATAGTACCCTCCTGCCTGAGCATTTGGTACCACAAGGCTAAGGTAACTTTACCTATTGGAGCAAATACTGACAACCAAGTACAAGGAGAAACTGGATCAGGAGAAACAGAGGAGAGGTCTACGAAAGACCTGGAAGACAAGGAAGACACTTCTTCTTTCTTCAAGGAAGAGAATCTGTGGATTTCCAATGCCATGGTCTATCCAAGTGTGCAGGCCAATGACTTTTTCCTTAAGGAAACCAGCTGACAGATGCTTGTTCTGCTTTTCTATCTCAAGATAGCTGGACACCTGAGGAACATAAAGGAGCCCTGACAGTTGCAGCTGTACATCAGGGACTGCTGATTTGTATCAGAACTAACAAGGCAGAGGCAGGAGTATCCATCAAAACTGTAAGTTTGGGCATTTGAATGGGTAGATCTCATATAATGGGATGCACTAACACTGTTTCTGATTTTATCTGTGAAAGCCCTGTATCCAATTTTTACATTCAGCTGAAATTGTGAGGATCTCCATGATATGGCTATTACCCATTTTTGAATTCCCTCTCTTCTTTCTTCTTTAGGTGCCTTTGGAAGAAAAAGATTTAAGATCCTAACCCCTAGTCACTTTTTGGCATCTTTAGATGGATATTCACCTGCTTCCTAAGTCTTAGGCAACATTGGTAATTTAAAGTCTTCAATGCACTCTCAGCATGGAGAGAACATAAATGATTTTCTATTCCAGCAGCACCAGGGAACAGAACAAGGTCAGGTACTGTCATTAATTCATTTTATTTTATTTATTTATTATATAAACTAATTCAAGGAAAAATATAGTTATAAAATACTTTTGGAAGAGAAAGCTAACTTCAGCTCTGTCCCCATCATAGAATCATAGAATGGTTCAAGTTGGAAGGGACCTTAGAGATCATCTTGTTCCAACCCCCCTGCCATGGGCAAGGACACCTCCCACTAGACCAGGTTGCCCAAAGCCCCATCCAGCCTGGCCTTGAATACTTTCAGAGAGGGGGTATCTACGACTTCTCTGGGCAACCTGTTCCAGTGTCCCACCACCCTCACAGGGAAGAATTTCTTCCTTATATCTAGTCTAAATCTACCCTCTTTCAGTTTATAACCATTACCCCTTGTCCTGTCATTACCTATCTTTGTAAAAAGTCCTTCCCCAGCTTTCCTGTAGGCCCCTTCAGGTCCTGGAAGGCTGCTATCAGGTCCCCCCGCAGCCTTCTCTTCTCCAGGCTGAAGAGTCCTAACTCTCTCAGCCTGTCCTCACAGGGGAGGTGCTCCAGCGAATCATGATTCACTGGAATTGTATCTACTAGAAGTAAGGTTGAAGATAGCTGCTTTGTTTGAAACCAAGACTTTTGTCAACAAGCACATAAATATTATTCATCTTTCTGCCTCAGCCTCTGCTGTTCAGACTTCAACACCTGGGCTAGACCTGAAAGGTCACGGCCATAGTTTTTGGTCTCATTATGTTCATGAGCACTTCTGACATCTGACTCAACAGATACTCACCATATGCTGAAGTCTTATAGTAGTGTGCTGAAGAATACACTGGATGGATGAATGAATCTGTGGTCACATGTCAAAAGCCCTTTGGAAATTGGAGAAAAATTGCCTCTGCCAAGGCATGTTTCATTTCATCTATTTTAGACATACACCTGAGAAAGAGATGAATCACACCCTGGAGGTTCCTGCTCAACACTTTTATTAGGCAGGATTGAAGACTGACTGATTCTCACACAAATATCTCCATTGGAGAGGTCTAAATCCAGAGATTTTTTGCCACCTTGCCTTCTCCCTCCCACAGATACCTGGTGCAACTCATTTTACATGATACATCTCCATAAAGACAGGGGAATCTCTTTTTATACACACTAATTTCCTTACCTGTACCATAAAGGATGAAAAATATAACATAATGCCATACCCCTTTTGTTTGTTTTATTATAATGAAAAAGCAAGCAGTTTGTGTCCTAGGTGTGATTTATACTGAATGATGTTCAGTATTTTCCTTCCTTTATTGGGTGTGCCAACATTTTAGGAATAAATCTAGAAAATGTGCAAATTCTAATATCTGTGTATGTGAGTTTAGTGCCTTTATATAGACAAGTTAACTTGGTTTGCATCAGCCAATTTATTTCTTGGCAGCTTCTCAGTTATGAGGTAGAAAAAATGTTGTCTGTGAAACTGTCTACTCTTACACATCTTTGCATGTGTTAATTCCTGGCTCCATTTCTGTCTATAGCCAGTAATTGTTTCTAAGTTGCAGGGGTCTGTACTCGTGGTTTAGTTTTTTTTTCTTTTTTTAAACAGCGATGAAGAAGTGGAAGTTGTCACAGACAACAGAACTCATTCCTTAACAAAGTTAAACAACAATCAAGGCAGATTTTTTTTTAACCTCAGACTTCTCTTTTGCTTCAGAACTAATTATTTCACCTTAGATTCTGGCACAAATCACCATTATAATGAAAGGGAGGTTTCAGTAAAAAACCTCCACCTTTATAAAGAAAGTTGGCTTTAAGTCATCTCCCACTGAAACATCAGAAGATCAATACTGCCTAGTGCCCCAGTGTACTGGATTATTGTGAACATCCTGCTGGCTAGGATTCAGCTTTCCATTTAATTGTGCTCATACTTAAAATTCTGCTGCACCCGTAGAAGAGCAAGAGAAACCTGATAGGCATTTTGTAAGGTTATGAACAATGAAAACTCTAGATAAATGTCAGAGAAGAGATAGTAGGCCATAAATCATCAGTTGATGGTATCAGGCGAAATAACCTGTTCTATCCCCCACCTCCCCAGGGCAAGCAACCCTGAATATGTTAAATGCTGAATTTATCAGTGATGCAACATCCCCACTGACACTTAGATATGAGGCCATTTCAGCAGTGATGAACAATTTTTTTTTCATCTTGCATTCATTCTTTTGATTTTTTTTCTGGGGATGAGATGTCTCATGCGACAGAGAAAAATAGGGCAGAGTGGCAGTGAAACTTAAAAATCCAGCCTCACAATTGATTGCTTCGTATCTGCCTTCAAAAAAGTTCTGAAATAGATATATTCACATGACAAGAGTAGGAGAATTTCTTTTTCCACTGTCTCTTTGATAATCATGAATGCTAATGGTATCTCTGGAATGTTGTCTTGTCAAATTATGGCAACCTAGGCATTCAGGCTGCCTGATATGGTTTCTCCATACCTAGATAAATGTAAAGCAGTGAAAAAAGAAAACCAACTCAGCCTGGAACCAATGGGAGAATCATTAACAAACGCACTCAGATTGAAACAATTTTTCCTTTTGTCTTCACATTTTCTGCTTCATTTCATTCTGCAATTGCAGGGGGGAATGTTGTCATTTGGCATTGGTAGCAAGATCATATAAAATGCAATACCCAAAGAGAAAAAAAATATTTTATTTTGCTTCAAAATTAGAGTCAGACTTTCACAGGAAAGGAGGTAAATTCTGTCTGCCAAACAGCAAATCCTTGCAGATGCATGCAGCCACAGCCACACAGCATAGACACAGGAAATCCTGCCCAATTGTTGCTACGAACTGCCTCACTCCTCTTTATGCTTCCCTTTAGTCTTCTTCTTTGCTTCTCTTCTTTATTCCCTTTCTTTATTCCTCTTTATGGAACAGAAATGCAGTTCTGGGGCCTTATTCCCACTCTGTGACCTGTACATAATGGTCTGTACATAATGAAGGGTCTCAGCAGCATGGCTAGCTGGTTGAGGGAGGTGATTGTCTTGCTCTCTTCTGGTGCACCCTCACCTTCAACATTGTGTGTAGTTTTGGGAACCACAATATAAGGGGGATATGAAACTATGAGAGAGTGTCCAAAGAAGAACAACAAATACATTGAACGATCTAGAGCATATGAGGGGTGGCTGATACCACGTGGATTTTTCAGCTTAAAAATGCCTCTGTGATGTCAGAACATCCAGGTTGGATGGAGCCCTGGGCAACCCGATCTAGTACTAGACCTGAAAATTGGCAGCCCTGCCTGCAGCAGAGGGGGAGGTGGAACTTGATGATCCTTGGGGTCCCTTCCATCCCAGGCCATTTTATGATTCTGTGATTCTATAATGGGCCCTGGGACTCTCAGAGCCCTGACTTGAAGGAATGCAACTGGAAGAGGGATACATTTCCAGGTGACATTGAACTTGTGTGAGATTTGCTGCTGCATTTGTATGCATATAAATCTATGGGGCCCAGTATACGGATGGGCATGTACACAATACAATGGGAGAACAATCTGAAGGGTCAGGCTGAAAGAGCTGTATTGAATCAAACAATATCAGGTTGGTGGCCAGTCATCAGCAGTGTTCGCCAGGGCTCAATTTTATGGCCAGTTCTTTGCAGTGTTTCTATCAATGATCTGGATGCAGGAGTTGAGCACACACTAAGTGAAGGGGCAGGCGCTGAGTTCTGGTGACAATGACAGGACCTGAGGGAATGGCAGGGAGCTGCATCAGGGCAGGGTCAGGCTGGGGGATTAGGAAAAGGTTCTTTGCCAGAGGGTGGTGGGCATGGAACAGGCTGCCCAAGGCAGTGGTCATGGCACCAATATGTCAGAGTTCAAGGAGCATTTGGACAATGCTCTGAGACATTTGATGGCCTCAGAATTTTTGGTGGTCCTGTATGGAGCCAGGACTCGATGATCCTTGTGGGTCCCCACCAAGTCAGGTTATTCTACGATTCTATGATTCATTGATTCTATGAAAACAGGATAATGGCCACCAAGTACTGCTCTCGATGACCAGACTGCACAGAAGCTGGGCAGAAAAAGCCTCCCAGAGAAGATATCCATCTTCAAAGCAGCCCTTGCATAAAAGACACTGCCTGGCACACTATTACATCCATAGATACGCATCTCAGTCACTTGATTCAAGTGAAGTTCTTCACATACTGAGGGACAACGAAGGTCACCTCATTCGAGAGATCTGCGTGTCCCACAAATAACATTCTTGTTTGAAGCCATCTGTGATGAAGGGGAAAAAACATCTCCTTCTCATCAAAATGAAGAGATCCAAGTGAAAATAACAGCTGTTCTACAGTTCTTACAAGTAGAGCCCTGTGCATGTTTGGGGTGGGAAGCGTGACTTAGAGAGAGCCCGCAGGGAGCACTGAGCAGTGGGCACCCTGGCAGCAGATGCAGCATGCTTTGAAACAGCATGGTGTGCACATTCTCCTCCTCTGTGTACGCATCATTAGCTAGCTGCAAAAGCCCAACCAAAGCTAGAGGTGCTGGCACAGTCGTACTCCTCCAGTTCTGGGATGATGGTGACCCACAGGGCTGAAACTCTGGAGATCATTTGCTCAGATTGGGGAAGGGCCAATCCTACTGCTACTTGAAACTTTGCTTGAGACTTTAATTTCTGTAGGGTTTGAACAGCATCCAAATAAGTTAAAACCACAGATGGGATGAAGTGAACTTGGATTTAAATTTGGATTTCACACTGCACATATGCATAGCCATGCATTCATGCAGCACAATGACTTCTCTGATCTGAGAGATGGGTTTGAGCTGCTCTTGAGACAAAGATCAGCTGTGAGACGGGATGCCTAACTCACCCACACCCCTGTGAATTACACCTACAGATATTCTGGGGGGAAAAGAGGGAAGGAAATCTCTCCTACACTCCAAAAATAAGTTTTATCTGATCCACAACAAAAATCTCTTCATTCCCATCTGTCTCCCCATTACCTATGGCAAACAGACACTAACACCTTCTCTGAGCTCCAGGTTTCCTGGACAGCTGATTTTCTGTGTGGCTGTCTTTCATGTATGAACAGAGAAGGACCAAAGCATTATTTCTCACCGCAGCTCTCAGCAGCTCTGAGAGGCACATGGCTTCTTTCCCTCCCCCAAAAAGGGAAATAGCTAAATGCTCAGGGACTACTGAATTTTTTATCGGCTTAAGTTTCTCCTTTACTCCTTTGCACTTACATATCTGCATCTGGAAATCACATTAAGTTTCTGATTTGCACATAACGTGACATATCTCCTGAGCTTATCTAGGACTTTGAAGGAGACTCTCAAATTGAGAGAATAGTTTGTTCTTTCTTACTTATTTATACAAGCTGCCAGGTTACATCAGCTGAAATTGCCACTTGCCCCAGATAAGACTGCATGGGTTTTTAGGCATCTGGATCTCCTAGAAGAATGGAAGGATGCTCTGATACCTGGTCTGACAGACTAGAGAAATGGGCTGTTTGGGCTCTAAATTGTCTTCTCCAGACATCTGGGTGCTCTTGGAAAAGAAGAGCACTGTTTCCTCTGCCTTGCATCTAGTCCACACAATAGCAAAGTGTCTCAAACTTTAAATCAGAGCGGCAGGGTTAGGTACATTTGTCTTGTGCAGGCGTAAATGAAGCTGTGAGATAAATGGGACACAGAGCAGGAAAAGCTTTTTGTCTTTGTTTTGTTGCCTGTGAAATTTCGTGTGATTTGGTGTTCTTTGCATTTCTAAAATAAACTTGAAATAACCAGGAGAGGACAAAGTAAGACATTGATATGAAGCATCCATTCTTTGTATATGAACTAAAATTACAGCTCTGGCAGTTGTCACTGAAAATCCCCAGATACTTTACATAAGAATGCAGTCTATATATTCATGCTCTATCATGTTCTCACTTAACCAATTGTATTCCATATTTAAAACATCTTTCTTTCTGTGATTGTTTTAAATGCTGTTATCAAACATTGAGGAGCTCCTCCTCAGAGACAGATGCATTTCAGTGGCAGAAGAAGAGACCACATGTACAGTTTAAATATCCCTGTCAGAATGCAGGGGGTCACTTGAGATGAAGAATATTGCGTACTATAAGAGAGTGTTTCATTTATTTTGTGTCTGGTAGTTAATATTTTCTTTTTCAACTCTTTATTATGTATAAAATGTGCATTTTGCCTCAGAGCTCAAAAACGGAAACCTAGAGTTAATTGGAATATGCCTTCTTCCTGTTTCTGGGAAAAAGGAAAAGGAGAAGGAGAAGGAGAAAGAAGGAGAAGGAGAGGGAGAAAGAAGGAGAAGGAGAAGGAGAAGGAGAAGGAGAAGGAGAAGAAAAGAAAAGAATTTCACTGAAACAAATGTGATGTATTTTATCTTTAGCCTCCTTCAGCATCAAGGTATAACAATTGCATGCAAACAGCCTTGATCAAACACAATAAGACTGTTTATACAGAAAAAAAACCATAACGCCAATCTAAAGACATGTAAGAAATGTGTGTAAGCATATACTATAACTTCCTTTTGCAAAGGGTATGAACATAATAAACATCAACTACACATCAAGATACATACAGTTGTATAATGAGGTTTCTTTTTCAGTGATTGGCTTTCACTGGGAAGATTGGGACTACCAATCCGAAAATCAACTCAAGAAATCTCCTAATCTCTGCAACTGTAGCAGGAACATAGCAAGAAATACCATTAGGAAAGAAATCTATCACTCCTCCAAGGTAAACAAGAGTGCATTTCCCACCCCAGCTCAATACAGAAACTTAACTAAGTCACTGCCCCAGTTAAAAACAAACAAAAGACTTGCAATAGCCATTGTAGCCTTTCAGCTTCAAGTATGTACTCAGAAAAGTTCTTCTTGTGAGGTTAATGTCTAATGAATATTGCAGGGGAGCTTTCTGGTTCTTGCTGTATCAAAAACTGGCTGCACAAAGCACTAAACACACAGAAGGGAACCACAAGTGGACTTTCCTCTTCACACTGGAAAAAAAGTTAAGCAGGAAAACGTTTCAGAGGCTGTTTGATTCCCAAGCACTTTTTTTTGATCTATTATATTTTTTATCTATTTATCTATTTATTTATCATACTCTGTTTAAATAAGGGGAAGGAAAAAATCTTAAATTCTGTTTTCTAATTTCATGAGGGATGACACAAACTAGAACTGCAGAATGCAAAACACAACAAGGGAATTAATGAGCCAAAGGGAAGCATCAGAGTAACAGATGATACATACCTCAGTCCAAAGCCAGTCAAAACCAGAGTCTTGCTACAGGGAGAAAGGTGCCCCAAAAGGAGAAAATCTATGTTCTACTACAAACTAGATGTTAGACTTGGAGGAGACAAGAACAATTATGGGACAAAGGGAAGGAATGAGAAGCAGAAAATGTGTATATAATGTATAGAAAACCCTATGTTTCATATGTGTAATATACCGTGACCATTTCTCTTGATCGGCTTTGGGTTGCACTTCCAGTTGACTATTGTATCCAAACGCATGAGCAGTCCCACTGTCTTCAAGTGGTTGGTCATGGTTAGATAGATGCTTAATTGCCAGGATGAACCAAAGACCTCAGTTGTCCTTCTCATGCCACCTTCCAGTACTTCCCCCTTGCTATTTATGCGGGCATTCTCCACTGCTGCCTGCGAGTACATTCCCCACATAACTATGCTTTGGGCAAGGAATTCCACTTAAATGCCTTCAGCTGAAGTGTGTGTGAAACTGAAGTGTGTACTCTTGCTGTTCTCCTTCCATTCTCAGATTTGTAATAAGCTAATAATAGTTTTGCAACATTTATCTTTTCCACTCCCCATAGATTTTTGTTCCCTTAGTAATGTTTCCAACACAGCTCTGACTTTCCAAAGAATCCACTGCACTTTCTCTGTCTCACCTGAATACCCGTGAATGACCAAGTTGCACGGTCACTGGGGTTGTCTTCTGCTGGAGCTTCCAACGTCTGCAGTTCATTCACATAACATTTTCTGGAAACAGTCTTGGCCTCACTTGCTGCCCATGCTGTGGCTGAAAATTGTCTTCCGTGGTGCTTGCAATGCTCCTACTTGTAGTGTCTGTGTCCCCAGGGCTATTTTCAGTAGAGTAAGGAGGGAAAAGACAGTTATAAACAAGTCTTGATGGTATAAAACCTAGATGACAGACACGTAGTCCCACAGACTGGCCATCACTCAGTGACAGCTGAACATTGATGAATTAAAGTTAGAAACAAGACGTCTTTTAATGGATGGAAGTTATTAAGACAGTTTACAGTTTTGAAACCAACTCTAGGTTTTTGTTCATTTGCTTGTTCTAAAGCACTGCAGTTCAAATAAGAATCACCTCAGAGAGGTCAGATCAGCCTGTTGGACCAGGGAGAAAATGAGGAGAGCCACCGGTTGCTTTGCAAAACAAGGTGGGAAGACAAGCGTCAAGGAGAGTCAGTCACATCCTGCTGACCTCGTTTGGCATGTGGGTGCTTTGGCAATCAAACCCTGAAGGCACTTTGCATGGCTTTGTCCAACCCCCTCACCTCCCCACGCTCCTCTAACAGCTGAGCTGCTCAGAACATCTCCCACCTCACACTACCATCATCTTTTTTAAAGGGAAGAAACAGTGGCTCACTAAGAGCAAGGTGATCCTTTTGGATACTGGGGAATGAAGCCCAGCCCAGGAGCATGGCACACACGTAACAGGAGATCAGGAGATGTCTGAACTGCAGTAGCAATTAGATCCTCAGTGTTTCAGAACTTATCTTCAAGTGTTCATGCACTTACCACACAACACATGCATGATTTTTATGGGAAGCAGGTAACACTCATAAAAATATCTGCTTAGCAAGAAGTTGATTTCCAGCTAAGATTTTCCTAACCCAAAATTTTCAATCAGTTCCAGACATAATCCATTGCAAATGGTATAAAAACTGTTTAAGTTATTAAAAATTAAAAAAAAAAAAAAGCTTGTCTCTTACTGAGTCAAAAAAATGTTTCTGAGTACTTAGGTTCAGTATCTTATGGTTAAGAAATACTGCTAAATATTATCTAAAAACCAGGAAAAAAAATACACCTGACTGAGGCAGAAAATAATATACGAAGGGATCAGACCAATAATTTTGTTAGATCTGAAAAGTGTCTTTTTAAGCTGTTAGAAGACAATTCTAGTGAAAGCAAACTTGGACAGTCTGTTACCACTGTGGTGTGACAAAAGATAAGGGAGTGAGATAGTCCTAGTTCAAATTTACTGGCACAGAACACTGTTAACAAGCTCTCAGTCCCATAGACTGCAACAGACACTGCTGGCGGAAAATTTAAGGTAGGCAAATTCAAAAACAGGAGTGTGCTTTTGTTAGCGAGGATAATTACTTGTTGATATGGCTTAGCTGGGGCTGTCTCCCACTGGTGATTTTTAAACTAAAAGTGGATTTTTTTGACTTTGAAATATCTCCTCCAGTGTCAACATGAATTATGTTGGAGAAGGCCTGTGATTTGTCTTGTAAGGATGTCAGAAGAGATTACTACAGATTCCTTTTCATACCAGATTTCATGAATGTGTGAGACGTGCTAAAGTATGTTTTAGAAGCCACCATGTCTTCCTAGTTTTACTGAAGTCAAAGCATGGCTCCAGCTGGGTTCAGCAAATTCATCACAACCTTTTTCCAAAGCACAAACTTCCACTAAGTTGGAACTGGGATCTTTCTGCCTGACCCGATATTGCTTACAGAACTGTGAAAATGGAGAACAAAAGAGGTAATTCATGGCAAAAAATACACCGCAAGCCCTTTGAACATTTTTGCTAACACCCAGAAAAAGACATCAGGCCTGTGGAAGTTTTAGAAGCTGAAGGAAGATGCTGGCACCTGGTGTGGAGAAGGGAGAGGAAGATCAGACATGGGGTTAGCTGGGAGAAGCTGAAAAGACAGAAACATCACCTGTAGTCTGTTTGCAAGGGACAGAAAGACTGTCATACCATCCATTTCTATGACACTTCTTTCAAGTCACCTCTGTTGTTATGTTCCTTTCGTGAAGGGATTTGGTTCTGCAACATTTTCACTCTGCTTCTCAGCTGTGCATGTCTCCCACAGCAGAGACTCTGGCTTCATCTTTAAAGTGTCCCAGTTATTTGGGGGATGACCTTAAAGATAAAGAGATCAGTGAGCTCTTTGATGAATGTCAATGTTTTAATAAATTCATTTAGTACCTAATATTTTTCTACAGCTTTCAAAGACATTTATGCATGTGTTGTAACTTTGATGAACGCTCAGCTTTCCTCCATATGTTAAGTTAGAACTAGCATTTACGCTGAAGATTTGTAACTTGAACTTGGCAGATATTTAGTGACCAAGAAAAGGAAATGCCCTTATCCTCTTTCCAGTTCATGACATCACTTCCTTCTGCACAGGCTTACTTTAGAGCCACGTATCAAAATAAATCTAGTAATAGCAATAACGTTTTGCACAGTTACAGCACTTGACACAAGCAAGTCAAATAACCACTGCTCTTCAAACACTTTCATCACCATCCTGGCTTTAGGATATCACAGACTGGTGAGAGATATTAAGAAACATGTCTCAAACCATTCTTGACATCTGTTGTTGAAGCCAGAATAGACGGCAAATCTCCAGAGTATTTACCCATTCATTTCACTGCAAAATGATCGTTCCTGTCTATGATATGAGTTCTTCACTCAAGAGATTTCAATTACACAGCCCATGCACACAGATCACATTTACCCTGGGATTAAAAGGAGCATTCGATTCAAAGGAGGGCCAACTTGTTTTCTCTTCTTGGACTTTTAACTAATGATCATAGACAGACTTGACAGCGCAAAACAAAGCTCACAACCAGGCATACTCTAAGCAGATGAAATTGCCCCAGTGCCCCAGATACCAGGAACATACAGTGAGGGCAGTAGAAAGGAAAGTGTCCATTGGGAAAAACACACATACCAAATTAGCTGCAGCCTCCTTCCTCATCTAATAACAGTCCTCACAACATAACATATAGAAAACATATAACATATATATATATATATAACACATAACAAATATAACGAAACTCCTTCTAGATAGATACTGGATAGAAAAACGTCATGCAGAGCTCTTAATCAATAGTTTTTCTATATTTTGTTGATGGCATCTGAGGCTACTTGTTAGATAACAAGGTTAGCTCCTAGGCCACATTCTCACCATTAAATCTCTCACATTTTGCTGCTGTCCTCAACAGCAGCAGGATTGTTCCCTCAAACTTCAGTGCTGAGAGATGAGGGCTTTACAGCTCCATTGAAAAAGGGGATTAAACACGTATTTATAGAAACATGGTTTTCACGTGCTGTGCTGGACCAGGGCCAACATGCTCTGCACATTGCAAAGCAACACCATCTGGGGCATATTCTCAACCCCACAAAACCCAGTGACATTATCAGAAACAGATTTTGCACTATGAATCAGTGCCTATTGCCCAAGATGCAGAAGGGCTAGTATGGCTGCCAAGATACTGCCTACTACTGTCAGAATTGCAGAAGTTAGCACATCTTTCAGGAAACATTGTGAAATAGATGTTTTACCTAGTACAATTTTCCCAAACTTCTCAAAATAACATAAACATTTTACAACAAGCCATTTAGAGCAAGTCTCCCTTTTCTTCTTTTTCCCTACAGAGGCATGCATTAGAGGTTGGAGGTCAGGGACTTACCTGGATGATTTGTGGAAACTGAAGGAAATAAAATGAATCCCTCAAGAATAAACCTGTACAGTTCAACTTGAGATCAGAAACATCAGTTTACATGGTTCTGTCAATAGCCTCTGGGTACCCCAGGAAAGGAAACTACAGCAAGATTTATATAAACAATTAGAAATTGCATTTTTGGTTACTTCAGTCTATTCTGTTGAAATCTGGCAGTTTCTTCAAATAAACTGGTATTTTTTGCCCAGAAGAAAGACTGACTGGATCCTTTAAATACGGTACAGTACATTCCAGCTGTCCCTGTTTACCAAAAGACAGCCCCTTTTTCATTTTTTCTATCACAAAAATACAATCTTTACCTCAAAAATTGTTCTATTTTAATATATTCTGGGGAAAATTTTAATACATTTTGGGGGAAAGAAGGAATTTTGGTAGGAAGACTGTTCCACTCCACATTATGTGAGACTTCTATATTTAACAGCATTCAGATCTGACTTCCATTTTATCACTAGGAAATACGGAGCTGCTGTGCCAGTCTCCTTCTTAACCTCTGCCCTCAATTTTCATTCTCACCAAAATGAGTTCAGTGGCCATCTGTATTTCCACATCTAGCAAGTTGAATGTCAGAATACCTGGGGTTTTTCCAACATTAGACAGCCCAAGGGAAACTACCATTAGCTTATTCAAATGTCAAGGGATGCGACATTTTCTAACATCGATTCATCACCTTTTGGCGTGTGCGACTTTGAAAATCCTCATGTCTCCAAAGCAGAGAGAGCATTAGAGTAGCTTCTGATATTTTCCCTCTCCCAGAGGAATTGCATGCTTATGCACAAGATCAAGGAAAAACTAAGAATGCAAAACCATCTTCAACTCTATCCATGCTAGGAAAGAAAAAAAAAAAAAGTCTTATGCTTTGAAATTTGATGTCCAACTGAGTGTGAAAGCATCATGGAGACAGAGCAAAGGAGAGGTACAGCTGTATTTTGCTGGTCCAAATGAATGCCATGTTCTTTGACTCTGTATATGAAGTTTTGAATCATTCAAAAGACTTTTTCATCTTAAATATCATCAAGAAGCTGACATATTTTCTCCATGTACTTGTACTAAGAAGAAGGTCTTTCTATCAGTAGATCCTGCAGAGTATGATGACTTGAGCCATGCCTGGGTGTCCTGAGAAGTGAAAGGGGGTATGCTGCATGTGAAAGCTATGGTAAACAAGATAGTAGATAACCTCAGTATCAGTAGAGAGATATTATCTGTCTACCAGAAACAGAAAACACAAAGCTCCAGCTTTCTCCACATAAGATCTGAACCACCTTCTGGAAGCAGTCCTACCTCACTGCTGATGGCAGCACAAGCTCAGTATGGCTATATTCTAACTTTGGCACCCAAACTGCCAAGCTCTTGACCCAGTCAGTGACATGGTTATCTCTACATCCACACATTAAGAAAATGGGATTACAGTGGGTCACAGCGAGGGTTGTGGAGAGCCAAGAATTTTTCACTGCTTATAGCATGCTTTGCTGCTTTCTGGAAGCATGCATAGAAATGGAATAACAGAAAATAAATAAGGTTGCATGGTTAGTGCTCCAGGGCTGCCAACTTTTGCTGTTTTATTGAGGCTTGTGATATTTACTGATTTCCTTAAAGTCACAGTTCTCTGAGTCTGGTGACTATATGTCAGTTTTATTTTCATTTTTCAAGAATGTTTCTATGTTTTTATGGTTGGAGAAGAAAGCTTGAAGCTTGAAAAATATGAAGACAAATAAACAAGGAAGCCAAGAATACTATGGAAGGTGGGAGGAGGATGAATTGGGTTTTTGGTAATCTGACAGTCTCATGCATTTTATCTTATTCATTTAGAGAGGGTATATGAATGCCAGATTTTGTACGCGCAGAATAGCATTAACGGGCAGGGGACTACTTCATGTTCTATTCCATGCTGGGTCAAAAACTGAGCATATGGTTTATAGGAAAGGATTAACAGGGCAGCTTTTCTGCAGCACTGGGGTTGGAGAATGGAATAAAGCAGCCCAAGGTACACATACTCCAAACAGACTGGATGTGTTTGGGAAGAAACAATCCTTCCACTTCTGTCCCTCTGCCTAACCATGAGATGAGTCCTTCGTGTATGTAATAGCATACTTAAAGTGGACAGAAATACATTAACTGCCAGGGCTTGATCCCCAGATCAAGCAAGTGGCTGATCTGAAATGGTGGTCCCACCTGCAGTCTCCGTTGCCTTGGCCATAACAGCTGCTGCAAGAAGGAGTTTGTTCCAGGCTTTCTGCTCTAGAGGTAAGGAGAACCTTTGTCAGTGACACACACTGCTGTAAAAAAGTCTTAGGAGAGAAAGCTGCAGAAGACCAGCACTTCAATACCACCAACGGGATCCTCGAGCTCTGCACAGTTGGCTGTCCCTAACCAAACACCCAGCTTCCAGCTGAGCTCGTGAAGAAGACAAGAAAACACAGTAGTGGCTATGAAATATAGTGTGCATTGGGTCAACATGTACTGGACCAAGGCTGAGTTGGAAACATCAGCTTTTTCAGAGAAAGAGGACAGAGTTATGGCTATGGAATGGGTGAGATTTCACCATATTTTCTAAAGAAATCCCAAAACAAGTGGTGATACAGAGCTTCCCCTTATATAGCAGGGGAACTAATGGGAGAGGTAACAATGCACAGGTGCTACACAAGGTTTCCAAGGCAGGAAACCAGGACCAATGTTGGGGTGTCTAATTCCTGGTATTTGTGTATGTTTCCTTGTGTGCAAATCAATTACTCAGTCTGGACTTAATTTCTTCCATGTCTAAGAAAAGGTTACCCCTTTTTTTTTTTAATCCCATCCTGATATTCCTTGGAACAGAAATTCTTCTTCCACGCTAGAAAACTAGGACCACATTTCATTACACTATATATTACTATTGTAGTAAAAGGAATATAAAGACAAAGCAACATTTTGCAGGCACACAGACGGTAAGAATTTTTTGATGGCATGTTGTCTCTCACAGACAACTTGCTGTTGACTTGTTCGACTGTTTCCTATCCTCATGTGCTGAAGATACAGAGAGTCTTGTTTGCAAATTTCAACTTTCACTGCTCAGACAAAAACACTGGAAAATGTAACATTGGGTTATGAACTAGTCAGTTTGAAGAAAATGTGCTGGCTGGCTCTTTCTGTCACAGTATCCATGATAGGCATATTACACATTTCCAGCCAAAAAAAAAAAAGGAATAAATTCTTCAACCCATTAAAATAAAGTGAAAGCTTTTGCCATGATATAATTAGCCTCTGGAATTGTTTCAAATTCGAGTGTTTTCTGTTTTGTTTTCTATTAATTTTTGTCTGTGATATATATGGCCAACAACATAAGGGATAAGTAATTAAAAGGTAATCTTTGGGCACAGGTCATGAAAGTTCTAGGTAACTGAAAAATGTACTTTTGAAAAATACGCACTTTGTCCAGAAAAATAAAGCTTGTTTGTCAGGGATTGTGGCAGTGTTTCTGTTTGGAAAGCACCATGCTTGAATGCAGGGTGGGTGCTAGAGCTGAAGCCATCGGTCCAGCTAACATTTTAGCCTGCAGAGAGTAAGCAGCAAGATTTCTGAGAAGAGCGGATCAGAAAATACGGCATTTCCTGACATTGCTCTGCAAAAATTACGGAAGGAACAATGATCATACAGGCACAGCTGCCAACCCCCTCTGAAATACAAGTGCATTATCTTCAGCAGGGTCGGTCAGGGCTCATATATTGATCAGAGCCTTCTGAGATATTCCCTTACCTGCGCTTGAGAAAACAGCAGCACTCTGTGTTAGACTGTCATTGTTAGATTTCAGTAAGGCTGAGTATTGGATGTGTAGGTACTTGGTGTTTTACTCCACAAACGTTGTACCTTAAGATTGTCTACATGGCCAAACGTCTACAGGATCAAATGCCAGCAAGATGACAGAACATTTAGGTGAAAGCACTGCTTTAGACTGCACATGTGCTAGTCTTGGAGTAAAAGTTACTGCCTATTGACTTCACAAATATCTGAATGGACTTGTGCGATCATTTGTCATACATACACTGCTTTCAAAAACATATAAACACTTGTGGGGGTTCTCAGACTTTCTGGGACAACAGTGCTTCAAAACTCTTACAGGTAAGCATACCACATTATATTCAGCTTCCAGCTGAAGGTGTGGTGGAAAATCCTGCTCAAAATGGTGGCCAAAGCTGTGAGCGGGTCATTTCCCTTGGGTCACCAAACCACAGTTTAGGAATTCCTAAATCACCACAAAATCCTGCAGCACCAATGAACAGCACAGATTCCAGCAGTGTGACTGGAAGTCAACCTGGCAACATGAAGGGAACTTATCTGAGTAACTCTATATGCAATTCATGAGTGGGGCTAAGCATTACCCCAGCTCCCCCCACTTTGGTATCAGCAGAACATGATTAGAAGTGCCTTCACACTAATGATAAGCCCTTCATCGCAATGATATATGGCGAATGAAGAGATTAGCTAAGCGACTGGCCTTTCTGGTGACAAGGATGATAAATGCATAATTTCAAAATTAAACATCTACAGGCAGAGCAGCAGAAAAGGGAGAGCCAGAACCACTGACTGGGGCATGGCACTGAGGGATGGACAGTCCTGTATTTTGAGTGCACCACCGACACACTGTCTGTGTGCACAGGTCTGCCCATGTCTCATGGCTGAGTTTTCCCCTCTCCCATCCCTTCAGGCCCCTGCTCCTGAATCCCTTGTGTGTGTTTGCAGCCAAGAAGGCCAACAGTATCCTGGGCTGCATCAAAAGAGGAGTGGCAGCAGGGAGAGGGAATTGTCCCCCTCTGCTCTGCCCTCATGAGGCCCCAGCTGGAGTACTGCATCCAGGCCTGGGGCCCCCGGGAAAGAAAGATGTGGGGCTGTTGGAGTGGTTCCAGAGGAGGCCACGAGGATGATGAGAGGCCTGGTGCACCTCTCCTGTGAAGAGAGGCTGAGGGAGCTGGGGGTGTTCAGCCTGGAGAAGAGAAAGCACTGGGGAGACCTCATTGTGGCCTTTCAGAGCTTAAGGGAACTTACGAGCAGGAGGGGGACCGACTTTTTACATCATCTAATAGTGACAGGACAAGGGGGAATGGTTTTAAACTAAAAGGCACCATGTGCCTACCATGGTGACCATGGGTACAAAACGAACCCGGGCTTGCCCGGCAGCTTTGGTGACTCTAGATAACCTTAAGCTGATTGCACGCCCCCACAGCAGCGACGACCCATTCGAATGTCTACCCTATCATCTTTTGAGGTTAGATGAGGTTAGATGTTAGGAAGAAATCCCTTACGCAGAGGGTGGTGAGGCCCTGGCACAGCTGCCCAGAGAGCTGTGGGTGCCCCATCCCTGGAGGTGCTCAAGGCCAGGTTGGATGGGTCCTGGGCAGCCTGAGCTGGTGGGGGGCAACCAGCCCACGGCAGGGGGTTGGAGATGGATGGGCTTTAAGGTCCTTTCCAACCTAAGCCATTCTATGACATCTAGTTGGAGCAACTTCAAACAGCAATTTAACTGAGCATGGAGATTCAGGCACATCTATTTGTGGGCCCAGCGCTGTGAAACCTTGTGGTGTACAAGACCGGAGCATCCATGGGGCTCTTCCACCCTTGTAGCCAGTGAATATCCAGGCAGAATCTGGTAAATGGCTGCAAACTGATTGGGTTTTTGTTTAGTTTTGTCTGTGTGTTTTAGTGTGTTGTTTTGTGGGTTTGGGTGGGTTTGTTTTTTGTTTTGTTTTGCTTTGTTTGTTCATTTTAATACAGCAAGATCAAAAAGCATAGGAAGCCACCAAAGGAAAGGACTAAATAAGGCTTCAAAAACAGTAATGTGCACAATATTTTATAAGTAATAAATGACCACACCAATTACAGCCATCTAGTGGGCATATGTATGAAGCAAAGAGCTGTCAACAAAGTAATGTCCCTTGCAGTATTGCAAAGCGCGCCTCTCTCCAGGTCTGATCTACGTTTCTAATTAAAGCAGCCACCACAGGCACCCAGGAACATGATATTGTGCAGAACAAGGGCTGAGCCACAAAATTCAGATTCTTTTGCCAAACCCTCTTAAGTCTGAAGGTGTTTGCATCAATGGCTTAGGCATGTCTCTGCTAATAGTGTAAACATGGGCTGTAATTGCAATAATCTTTCAACATTTTAAGTGCAGGAACAAGAGAAAAAAAGCTTTAGTTCTTCACGAACACTTTGCCTTGAATTTCATCAGCAGGGGATGCATGCATTATTCAATCATACACCTACCACTATTATGAAGTTGCTCTTAATTATACTACAAGTGGAACCTCTCAGGTAATCAGAATTCAGGGCTAATGCATAGCTATTCCCCCATCAATTTATAATAGACACAATTAATCCAATTTAGAATTTCAAGTTTTCAGTGATTATTAAATGCAAACAAGCGCTGTTTTTTTGCTTGGAGGTGGACATTTTTTAAAGTATGTCTCTTTTTCTAACTCAGTGATGTATAAAGTAACAATTGCCACTATACCAGTAAGGATATTAACATTAAGGAATGGTGACAGAACATGAACATCAGTGTGCTTAGTCAAAGCACAATGGGAATTCACTTACAGTCTTCCCTCTGTCTGGCTGGGCAGTGCCTTTTGCTGATGCTGTGCCTCTATTTCCCTTCTTCTGCTTTTCCCTTGGGAGCAATTTACATCATAAAACTGGTAATAAACTAACAGCAATGACCTAGTGACAGAGCCTCTGTTGCAAACCAGCAGCTTTGGCATCTCTTTTGTTTCCTGAGTTCCTACTAAACGTGAAAGATCAAGTGATATGCTTATGACATTCCTTGAAGGAAGGAACCATATGCGATTCTCAAGCAGCAAACCAAAGCTTGCAGCTTATGGTAATGTAGCTCCCAGGAAAAAAAAAAAAAAAAAGGGGTGTACAGAACTGGAAGAAAAATCTTTCCATGAGTGGGATGCCGTTACAGCTCTGGAAGCAGGGATTGCTCAGAAAAAAAAGCTACCTCTTTTCTTTCCTAGGTAGAAAATATATCAGACCTGTAAAATTTTAAGATGTACTTTCTGATTTATGGCTGTGCAGTTATATATTATGCTTCACAACAACACAACATATTAATTCAAGGATTTTGCAGCTCTTTAGAAGCGTGGATTAAATCTCCAAAACTGTTAATGCGTTGTGCTCACTGTATATATATAGACGGTGTATCTATCAGTACCTTGATTTCCTTCACGTTATACCTTAATTTAAAGAACTCTTTACCAACCCCTCCCCCCCCAAAAAAAAAAGACAAAAAATTGAAAAGAAATTGACCCTTTCCTTTTTGTATAAAATTAAAAAAAAAAAAAACACTTTTTTTTTCTCAGAGAAACAGAAGGAATAGGTGGGGAGAAAGCAGAGACAGAAGTAACAACTGTTTGGAGGAATCTCAGCTCTGTATTTTTAGACATCTCTGGCTGTCACAACTGTGAAGAAATCCCAAGCTGAGCTTCTCTGAAGCAGCAGTGTGGGCTTGTAACAGCAGAGGAGCCTGAAACAATTGCTCCAAGAAATATAAACTGCTTCACTCCTCACAGCAAAGATGCTAACTCAGATGCTTAAATGCTAACACTGTTAACTGTTTCATGGCCCATCAAAGCATAGCAGGAATTATATGAACTTCTCCCCAGCTTGTGCTGAGTGCCTTTCCCTTTTGGATAGTCCTTCAGCAATGCCCAGCAGACCATGCAAAGAAGCAGCCTGTTTGGCTTTCTTGTACATACACTGGTGATAAACCAGGCTCGCTCGTCTGCTCTGATGTTTTCCCATGGGATGAAGCTGAGATGGGTGGAAACACCTGAGCCACTTCCAGAAGCAGCTCAGATACATCAGCACAGCATCTCAGCCAGAAGAGCTGATCCACAGCAAAGCAGCGCAAAAAACATTATCCCAAAGCTGCACACTGGTGGCTGTACTGCTTCCAGCATCCAGAGTATGGACTGAGACAACCTGGTGTTGCAGCTGTGTGGTCAGCAGCCTCTGTGAGGCCCCTGGTAGATGGCCCTGACACACCCTCTGGGTCTTCATGAGACCAATCTCCCTTTCATTACATGGGAACAGGATCCACCAGACCCAAAGATACAGAGGCATTTGGCCAGACAAAGAGTAGGTGCTGTCTGCTCTGTTTTTATTGTGACTCATTCATTTGTTCCCTTATTTGTGAGGGTCTCTGTTAAATATCCCCATCCTCTACCACCATCAGTAACACAGGTCTTCCTAATACAGTAAAAGATCAGGAAAATGGGGCTGCAACTCTTCCCAGAAAGCAGCAATAGGAAAGGTCCCCTACTCCTTTGCATTAGCAGCTATTACGGTCTGATACCGCACTGGCAGAATCTTAGAGAAAAGTTAACTTTTAACACACAGAGAAGGCAGCAGCTGAAAAGATTAATACTTGTGATGTGTTGCCCCTAGGCAGGATGGAGCTAAGCTAGTACTGTTGGGAGGAAAATCTATATAAAAGACACAAAGATACAGTACTTTTAATTTTAAAAAAATTAGAACTTGAGGGAAAATACCATTTTTTATCACTCTGACTTTTCTTGCAGCTTAATATTTTTTATATCTTACTTTAAAGTTTCTGATAATCAGATACGGGTGATCTAATCTGACTTTAAATCAAATTTGCTCCGCCGCCGCTTTTTTAAATACTTCCTTTTTCTTCAAAATAAAGGTGTTAAGTCTTTTCTTCTTCCTTTTTTTCAAATTCCATTTATCTACAATGTAGTTAGAAAAATAACAACAACAACAACAAAAATGCCAGTGCTGCAGAGGAGACTGAGACCATGCACTATGCAGAGGCAACGTGGCCTCACATTGCCCTGAACTGTGTCTACAGGAGCCACTCCATACCCTGTGCTTATGGGCCATGGGGAATACATCTAACACTTTCTGTATACATAAGCACAGGAGAAGTGAAAAGACAACATATTTTTCTTCCCATCCATTGCATTAGCAAGGCAACACTGGCAGCTTGGTCTGGTGCTCAGATATCGAAATCATGCTGCAAATTAGAAAGGGCCACACAAAATTATGTGAGGAGCAGAGAAAATGTCTAGTGGTAAAAGAATGACAGAGTTCAATCTGCCAATCAAAAAGAAGAATTGGGAAGTGACTCAAAAGCAGCACATCTCTGCCAGTGTACCCAACACGAGCCAGAAAAAACTCTTCACCCCAGCGGAAACAGGCAAACCATGAACCTACAGAAGCTAAAGAGAAGAAATACAAATTAAAAATACAGTAAGACAAACATTTTTAATACAGAGTGCTTAACCTCCTGAACAAACTACCAAAGGAAGTGGTGAATTCCCCATCATTCAGTGCCTTTGGAGCAAAACTGTGCCTTTCGGGAAACTGTGCCTCAGACAAACACAGGTTTTGGGCTCAGCACAGGGTAACTGAGTGAAATGCAATATGCCGTTATGTGCAGGAAGTTTGATGATTTACTGGTCCCTCCTTGCCTTCAGCTCTCTGCATTCAGCTGCTCATAACTAAAGGCCAACACCATGTTGAAAAGTATCCTGTTCTTTCTTACATTTGTGCATGCACGTGGGTGTACAGTCTATAGCAATTTGTCTTCCATCTTGTATTGTGTTACACAAGAAATGAACCTTTTTCAATGTAAAACAGAACAGGACAAAATGTGAAATCTTTTTTTTTTTTCTAGCTCCACAGGTGCTGGGGACCAGAGCACACTTTCAGCAAAGACACAACATCATCTGAGCCACCAATCTTCCTGCAGAAGCACAAGGTTCCCTCGTACCGAGACTCCACACATCAGATGCTCTCATTTTCAAGCCTCTCTGCTGCCATGAGTCCAAGGCAAAGGACGAAGGCAGGCTTCCCTGACTTTGCAAACTGATGTTATACCTCCAACGCAAAGAGCAGCACAGCTCCAGAGGCAAATTTGGCACTAGGGCAAATCCAGAGTCAGTGCAGATGCTGACCAACACAATGACCAAAACAAAGTCACTCTTCTGAATCAAAGCTTTCCTCAAAGATCTGAAATGACGAAATCAGCCCATTGGGCTTCATGCTGACATAGCTATTTTTCATCCACACAGGTTTGTCTTTGGACCTTTTTCTGTTGTCTCTGGGCTTTTTCAGCAGTCCCTTCTGACCCACTGCCTTGTTCTACTCAGGTCTTCTTGTTTTCTGGTGCTGCTACACAAGATTTTTAATTTTCAGTCATGCTCAGGTTCGTGTCCTTTCCCAATCATTTGGAAAATCTTCATCCTTGCCTGCTGTCAGAGCTGCTTCACTGCAACTTCCCAAAAAGCTCAGCAGACATTCTCATTGCACCTTGCTGAACCAGTTTACCTTTTACCTGCTCAATACCCAACAGCTTATCCAAACGAACCCATCACCTTCCAGACAGACAGGGAATGCAGGTTGGGGCCAAACCTAGCCTATAGTGATGAACCTTGGAGCCTGAACTAAAGCAGACACAAAAGCAAATCTGGCATCATAGATCTGCAATCTGGGCTTCAGAGATATTTTTAGGGGATTCATAGTTAAAACTGGAGCCAATTCTTTTTGTCTTGTTTGAAGGATGTAGCTGTGATGGCAGGACCCCAAACCTGACAGAAGGTGCTTGTCAGAGAAGGGAGGTAACTTAGAAAAACCACTCAAAATACGTTATCTGCCATCTATATTATTAATACAGAATGTGTCTTTTCAAAGAAAAGCCAAGGTTAAACCAGGAAATTATTTTAACAAGATGATAGAAATTGTAGGAAATAGGGCTGGAAAGGATTTCAAGTGCCTTATGAAAACACTTTCACACACAGCAGAAGGACAGTGGCCATTTTCAAGAAAGAAAAAACTATAATTCATTGTAGTTCTCCCCAGTCTTGAATTCTCCTTGCTTTTTATGTATGTGGTACGATGAGGCTGAGTATCAGTCACCCCACCCCAGAACTAAAACATGTATTGAAAGTAATTTTCAAGGAGAAAGTGTGAGGCACTTTTTAACTTTGAGATTATGTACCTAAGTGAGTTTCAAATGGGTTGTGTCTCTATAAAACAGTTTAATCTAATCTGCCCTTTCCTCACTTGATTCTGAGAACACCACAAAAATCTGACAAGCAACTAAAGCTGGACAAGAGTTAATTTTTTACCACGTAAGGATGTGGTACCACAATGCAAGGTGTTGTACAACCAAAAAAACGTTTCCTGAAGCAGTTGTCAGGGCAATCCCACAACAACTCTGTCAGCAGAGGGGAGGCAGCACGTCACAGCCTGGGGATGCACAAATGCCCTTTGTAATGTGAAATTTGAGTGGAGTTCACAACGCATGGCAAAAAAATAAAAATAAATGGTAATCGCACAATATAACTGAGAAGAAAATTTGGAGAAGCATCTTGAGAGCAGAGAAAAGGTCCAGGCTATTGTTTCTTTGTATTTTCTAATTCAACTACAAGAAAATAGTAGACAGCAAGGAAACAAAGTCATAGAGATCTGGGGAAAAAATGACAGTCATCAAAAATGTATGAATTGAAATAATATATCCCCATTAAAAAATAGTAACACACACTCACCAAAAAAAAAAAAAGACAAAACAAAACAAAAAAACAGGACTAGTTAGAGGAAAGGCAAGTAAAAGAAACAAAGCAGAATCTATCTTCAAGAAAGCAAATGGAGCTTCAGGTCTTCTCAGCCAAAACAAACCAAGAGCGGGCACAACTCAGCGCTGTTGCAGCTTCCTGCAGCAGCTGAGGCTCCAGAACAGCCAAAGAGGAGTGTGGGTTTAAGTCCAATCAGGGACTGCTTTCCACGGGCTTCTTTTTCTTGCTTCCAATTTCATAATTAAGCAGTTAATCCTGCTAATACATTGCTTGTTCCTTTAATTTCAAGCTTGTCTAGCCCTTAAAAAAGTACTTCAGTAAATCTGACAGGCAGCAAAAACACGCTTTTTCAAAAAAATAGTGTCCCTGAAAAGTAATGACATAGACGAAACCCGCTGGAGTGGCTGTGACCCAAAACTGGAGTGTGAATCCCAAAACTGGGATGTGCTTCCAACCATGCTATGAAGGTCGGATTGCACCAGCAGCCTTCTGGCTGGCATCATTCACTTAACCGCAGCCAAGGGTCAGGCAGTGAAGAGGCAACAAATAGCAGGAGGCAAAACTGGTACTAAAACAACTGTCACAAAGTCTGAAACATAAATTTTTCTTCAATTGACAGCGTGTATCCTACCAGCCAGGATGACTTTCTTTTTCTCAAATTTGTTGATTGCTTTTGGGTTATAATTACTTTTTAATTGCTGTTTAAACATATTTATACTCTTAAAGGATCGTGATTTTTCAGGATAATTAGCTACTGATTTCCAGAAACTGAGAATCTATTTTCTGAAAAACTGCAGTGGTGTCAAAGGGAGAGCTATTCCTTTCACTCTGAACTCACTTCAGTCTATCAGCAATCCTCATCAGGACTTGTTCCTGGTGTCTGAAAGAGTCTTTGTTGACACTGGATGTTCCAAAATACAAACTTAATTTTCTCAGCATTTATTCTGCATGGGAAATCTTGTTATACTTGAACTCTATAGCAATCATCATATTGCACACAAGTAGCATAAACATTCCTTACAAGCAGCACAGACAGAATATTTCTAACTAGCCAATACGCCTTTCAAAAAAACGGGCACCTTTCTGAGTCAACGCTTAACCAGGCTTTGTATCTCCATTTACACAAAACATCTCCTAAGAGCGGTGATATAACACTTCTGACCCCCACTTCTGACTGCCAGATAAGTGTTACTTGTCCCAGTCTGGGCTGACCCACTGAGTGCTTGTCAAAGCTCCCACACTTTGTGCCTCTGGCACTGGAGTCCAGTTCAGTGTACCTGATTTTAAACAGTTGATGCTGATCCCAGCACTGGCCAGAGGATGAATACCAGAATCACAGAATGGCTGGAAGAGACCTCTGGGTCCCTCTGCTCCAACCCCTGCTCCAGCAGGGACACCCAGAGCAGGGTGCCCAGGGCCGTGTCCAGGCGGCTTTGGAAGATCTCCAAGAAGGAGACCCCACCACCTCTCTGGGCAACCTTGTTCTCATCCCCAAATGGGGTGAAATAGCACTCGAAAATGCAGCTCTGTGTGCCAGCAATGTAACTTGTGGCTATGGCTGGAAGGGAAGCATTATCTGGACAAATTTGCATAGTGTCTGTCGCACATTTACACAGTGAGAACACAGATCTGGGGAACAAGGCTTTCCTGCGTGCTGGGGCTCATTCATCCAAAAAACATCTCAAGCCATTGTCTGGGCCTTTCCGTGTGGAGCTGGGGCTGTGACATCCTCCATCAGTCAGAGCATGCAGATGCCAGGCTTGCCTTTGGAAAGCAGCTTACCTTAATGAAGTGGTGTGATTTCCCTTGGTCTTGGCACTCAGAAAGCAAGCTGGGCAAGCAGAGAGCCTGTGGGAATGAGTCACTACTGTTTGCATGAGGTTTTTCTAATTTCTTCTTCTATTTTTTTTTTTTTGCTATATTTTTTCCAGCCTTTTTTTTTCTGGTGCCACCAGCTGCTTCATATTCTGCCACTTGCTACAGGAGAAGACTGTTCCATCCTGCTAGGATCCAGTTCAGTGCATAGAGGCTGCAGAACCGGAGCTCAACCTGCTTCATTTTTACCAGTTTGCAGCCTTTGTTCACAAACCCAGCAGCACAGTGTGCCAGCACCAGAGACCATCAGTGATACAGAAGTGATTTCTGGATCATCTTTTCCATTTCTAATTCAACTCCAGAAATAATTTTTAACTCCCCTCTTTTCCCTCTGCTGTGATCCATAAACAGA
Organism: Penelope pileata; assembly: GCA_013396635.1. Lineage (NCBI taxonomy): Eukaryota > Metazoa > Chordata > Aves > Galliformes > Cracidae > Penelope > Penelope pileata. Next base: position 103,894 of record WBMW01003715.1, read on the forward strand.
GTATGCATTCAAGCTGAAAAATACCAAAAGATTGTTACTCATTTTCATGACAAAACAAGTTTTGAGCTTTCTTGGCCTATATTCTGATGGCAGTCATTTTTCAAAGCAAAAGGCCTGCTGGGACCTGATCCAGGAGTATCTTCAGATTTGCACAGAAGTGGGAAAAGCGGGGATCCCACTCATCCAGGACTCCCACTGGGAGTGAATTTGAAAGTAAGGCTGGAGAAAATCCAAAGGGCATATATTATGCCCAAATTGGTAAATATGGACAAAAAGTAAAACACCTGTATCAGCAAGCAGTGTAACTGAGGAAGCCTGGTCTCCCATGGATCTACACCTTGCCGCTGTGCTCTCTGATGCCTCGTAACACTTGAGTTCATGTTGTGCCTTTATCCCAGGGATATTAACAGTGTCTCCCTCATCAATCCACCCTCTGTTATATTGGAATTTGTTGAAAAATAATCTCCTTGGGACCATTGCTAAATGTGATTGAAACTGCACAAGTCAAAAAACCCTGGGGAAGAGAGTGACAGGTAGATAGATGTGCACAGAATATGAGCCCAGAAGCCTTGCTTCAGAATGAAAGCAGGCTGAAAGCTGGTATAGCTGCACTCAGAGCGGTACCCTGCTAATTTAAATCTACCAGTGAGCATTTCCAAGTGCACCAATGAGCGCCAAAAGAACAGGTTGTTTGCTTGTGAAGGGAACGCCTTAACCATTTAACTCTCAGTTTTGTCGACTGATGGGGAAATGCAGTGTTGCGTGGGCAATCAGATTGGAAGATCACAAACACTCTTTCCAGATTTAAAATATGCAGAAGCATGAAAGAGTGTAAAAAATGTAAATTGAAGGAACCAGCTTCTATCTGGATCGAATAAATGAAGGATCATTGAAAGATGACAGGGTTTGTGGGGAAACAGTAGTTAGAGAGTATGCTTACACATATGCTTATAAACTTATATACACTTCTGCTTACAAACAGCGCCAGGAATGTTCCCAAGTGCTGGAACTGAGTTCTCTACACGGCTGGCTGGTTGGAGAGTCCCTGACATCGCCTGTCCCAAGCCAAGTCCCTTCCCTCAGCTGTGGAACAGACGTTAACATGGACTAAGGGCCAAGAGGTAGCTTGGCAGCAGCCTCCCAGTTTCATAAGCATAAAAAAAGGGAGCTAACAGCATGGAGACAGCTCCAACTGATGGAGCATGGAGACAGAGAGGTAATTTAAATCTGCTGCACCCATCGGTGCCAGTTGCACAGCAAAAGGTGTACATCTGGCTTTGTGAGAGAACCTGTGCAGCAGGAGCAGGACCTGGTGGGGAGCGCTGAGGAACCAGTGTCCACACACAGCTCCTTGCTTTCCTGCCTCATTGTCTTTACAATACAGCCCAAGGGGAAGACCAGAGGTCCTGACGGACAGCCCAGACCATGTTGAACTTGCTCTGTACCTTGGAGGCAGCCCCAGCTTTGTGCTGGGCACTCTTCAAGCACCTCCTAGCCCCAGGTCAGCTGTAGCATTAACCATTTGCAGTACCATATTCTGGGATAAGCCATAAGGCTGACACCTCATCACCCTCAGCACTGGACAGCATCTGCAGGGACTCTTCTGGAAAGAACATTCAAGCTGTTATGCACGGTTTATTTCAAAGGAGGTAGAATTTTGTGAGAGAGGATAGCACAAGCTCTCCTAGCTCTGATGCAATGGCTTCCTCCAAATCTGTTTCCCCACTTCTTGCACCTCACCTGCAGTCAGATTCCAAACTCCAGCCTCCTTCCCAGTTGCCAAAGGCATTTTCCCAACCACAGCAAACGGCTCCAGCCATGGGACGGAGCCACCTTTGTCACTCCCCGTGTAGCTGAGACGATGTGAGGTTCAGAAACATGCATTTGCCTTATCACTGAGAACCAGCAGCTTTGACCATCCACCATGTGAACTTCCCCTTCTGGAAGTGAGGAGACCTCCCCTCTTCATTCAACAACCTCATGCTTCTGCTCTGAGCTCAGAGATATGGTGGATCAAATTCAGCTCAAAATTTAAGTGTCCAAAATTTCAGTAAATACCAGTAGATGTAGATGATGTCCAGTTCAAACTGATGATGAGGCTCCTCCTCATCATCATGCCCATCCAAGCACTGGCTAAACCTCTCCTCTTCTCCTATATAGTCACTTTCTGCTGAAGGTGGGCTCCAGCCTTCCTGCAGCTACTCCCTCTCACCCTCTCTTCCTGCCATGATGACTCTACTTCATCTCTTCTGCAATGCAGAATTGAACTCCAGAGTGCACCATCCCCATTATTTGTCCTAATTCAATCTATAGATATCCCAGACATACCTGCCATCTCAGTGTACCTACTCTACACCCTCACACCACCTATGGTACTCTAATCTAAGGGGCTCCCAGGAGAAAGAAACACCAAGAAGCTCTTGATTCACGTTAGTGCGTACTCTGAGGCCCTATGAACCCAGATGGCTCTTGTTTTCCAGCCCAGGGCAGCTGTGCTCACTTCAGCTTCATTTTCCCTTCCTCCCACAAGCAAAAGATGCAACTTTCTTTCACATCATAAATTCAATACACATATTAAAAAGAGACCTAGCAGTGGGTTGTTGAAATGGGTCCAGGCACATTTTATGGGTATGTCACATGAAAGGTCATCTGCAAAGATTTAAAAAATGTACTTTCTGGTATCTAATGGGGCATGAGTGCATGCACGAAGCTCGTGTCAATTGCCACTCTGGTTGAAATGTGCTGATGGCTACATTTGAAGTTCACCTCCACCTACACTATCTCTTGTAATCTGCCAGTGGAAAACTTCCCCTTGGTACATCACAAGGGGAAAGGAACTTATATGCTACAAGCAAAAATGCCCTCAGCCTTTACAGCCCTATCACTTCTACCAGCAGGAAATGTTCGCTTTATCCTATTTCATTGCTAATCCACAACGTCGATATGCAAGGATTTCTCATCGGGTTTGATTGGGATGTATTAATGAACGCTGCCTTCCCCATCCAGTAATCCTTCTCCTACCAGCATTTATTTTCAGTCTTTGCCCTGAGGAGGGGAAGCTTCACAAATGTTAAGTCATTGGGATGTTACAGGTAATATCTAGAGGAAAGTGTAAGCCACGCATCAATAAAAAACTGGCACATTCTTTTTTTTTTTTTTCAATTGAACAATGAAACCATCAGGAACTGAAGGACAGATTCCCAGCAGTGCATTTATGTTAAAAAGCCCAAAAAGCAGGGGGAACATGATAAGCAGGGTGCATGTAAAGTGCTTGAGTGGTGATGGGAAAATCTTAATCCTTTGCTGAAGGCATTTAAACCATAGGACTGTGTTTCTTCGATGTTAAATTTGATGCTACTCTGTAATATCTGTGAGTGCTCTTTGGTGAAGCTGTAATATCTCTGCAAAAGTTAATGTTTTATATCCGATTAACTCGAGTGGGTAAGATATGTTACAATGATGGCATATCTTAAGGAAGACAGAGAAATGAATGCTGTAGGCATCCCTCTGCTTTTTTTAGGAAGAAAATCTGGGAAACAAGGACTCCACTATTGTACTTCAGGCTCAGGTATGGGAAGCCCTCTGCAATGCACTTAAGAACTGTTCTCAGTTTACCCAAATGCCATATGAAGGGAATACCTATCCTTGGGAGATTATGGAGATTAATCCGCTGATGCTTTTAACTAATTCTCATCCTTTGAAGATAGAAATCTTTACATGAGTGTTGGATGATATTAAGTACACAAAAGCAGTGAGAGGAAAAAATCCATTTATTTTTGAAACATATTACTGCATCAAATGTTATATATTATGTAAAACAAACAGAAATTATTGTTCTTCTCTCACAGTCTTGAAATGTTACGTAGATTCTTTGCAATACTGCTCGTACTTCTTTTTTAAAAAAAAATTACGCATTTACATCTCTTTCAGATAGTCCTTTCCCTTGACAGGATCAGGGACATCATAACTTCTGCAGCTATTTTTCATTCTGTCTTTTGAACAATGCTGCTGTGAAAGGAAATGGCAATCAGTTATCACTTTTAGCTTCAATGATGACTTTTCTTCATTCCCAAAGGAATAATTTCTTGCAATCCGCAGAAGCAGAATTAAAGGAAAAACAAAGAAAATAATTTCAGATGATGAAGAGCACAAAACAGTGACAAAAAGCAAATGTGTTAAGGAGACAACTTTTTCTACATCAAATCTCACTGAAGAGACATATTTGGAGTAATTCACTGGATGCTGGATTCTGCTGTCCCTCGCAGACAACAGCAGATAACTTTCAGAGAGGAACTCCTCAGAACTGCAGAAATTGGGTCTGAGGAGCCAGGAGGCTGTTTCCTAAATCAGCCCTTCACCCATGAGGACAGCAGACATAGCACACCTGAACTGCCATGGTTTTCTCTATCTCTAAAGGTAATATACAAGTGAAATCTGAGCTGCCTGGAGTCAGTGACTTCCAGCTAGCATACAAAGGACTAATTTATTCTGTGAGAAGGAAAATCTGTTTTTTCCAAATTTCTCATTCAATCTCTACTCGATGTGGAGTTGTGCTTCCTCTTCAATATTACTGGGGTTTATTAATAATGCCTGGCTATTAAACAGCTGTTGCATTTTACTCCAGAGGTGGCTCCATGTGTGTGGTGAAGAGGATGATCTCCATCTACAGCTCATAAAGAGTTTTATATAAATGTCCATTATCCATGTAATGGCAACAGCCAACAGTTTTATTATGCAATATAAAAAGATAATAGGGATATAAACTGTAATGCCTCAGGGCAGAAGCCAATCAATGACTGTCTGGAGTTATCCAGAAGAAACTTTCTGTTCTCAAGTAATTCCCTTATCATATATTAGGGTGTTTCTGGCCTTTCTCTGCAAAATATCAGGAGGCACATGCTCCAGGCCAGGCTGCTGAATCCCACTGGTGTTTGGTTGGGCCAAGTCTAGCAGTTCCTTGGTTCCTACTGCAATGCATAAATGAAGCGCGGCACTTCACTCTATCAAATGATTAATCTCCAATGAAGATCAATACAGGGATTTTTCCATGAAAATTATGCTTATCAAAACAACTATATTGATTTTTTTTTCAACTTTGCATAAGTTTAGTTCAAGTGATTTCCTTGCTTTGTCCAAACCCTTCAAGTGGCAAATGAGATAGCAGTAAGCTCCTGTTTTTCAGATGACGAGGAGGACCCTTACAGTGTGATGAATCACAGAAATATAGAATGCTTTTTGTTGCAGGGAACCTTAAAAGCATTTTTGTACAACCCCCTGCCATGGGCAGGGACATCTCTAACTAGACCAAATTGCCTAAAGCCCTGTTCCAACCCGACTTGGAACACTTCCAATGATGGGATATTCACAATTCCTCTGGGCAACCTGTTCCAGTGTCTCATCGCCCTCACCATAAAAAATGTCTTCCTTATATGAATTCTGTGATGCATAGAGTTACAGTCTCAACTTTTGCCTTGGGAATCTAACAAAATCTGTTGGGTCTTCCCTGTATCATAATATTGCATTTCCCATCTTGAGGAGGCACACCTTCCTGCAAATAGACTTCCGTTTTCTTTACCACCTGCTGAGCTCTCCTCTTTCAGGGTGTGCCTCAAATGCTTCAACCCCTCCTCTCAGGGTTTTCTTTCTTCCAGCCTTTTACCTCATCTCTCACAGAAGCACCATTCCCCAGGCAGCCCCTGACCTGTGCTCCTCAAGCTCTTTCACATTTTCTCCAGCTCTCTCCTAAGTGTGCTTCTTAAATCTCAGCTCCAACATCTCTAGTCTTGTTCTCCTGTTGTCCTAAGCTTGCCTTTAGTTGGTCCCTTCAGTTTGTCCTTGCCACTTCTCCCGAGCGAAGTTAATCCCCGCAGCTAATTGATGTACATGAAATAAGCGTAGTTTGACAACCTTCTTGCATGCATATCACACACCCTAATGGCTCCAGAAGCCCCGTGGAATATATGAAGCAACAGTGGAGTGTAACAAAAATCTTAAAAAGACTTGAAATTTTGCTAGTTGGAAAATGATTGCTTTTTTCTTAGAGCACATTCTTTCACTAAGATTACTGGGGTATTCTGTACAGTGGCCTCCTGGACATAGCACAGAAACCACTACTATTTTCAGGGGGTGTCTTTCCGATGGGTCACTGCCTCTTCTGCCAACCAGCAACAGCCATGACATCTTCACAGTCTGAAACACCTTTCTGTCTGAGAAGGGGCTGGTGACAGGTGAGCTGGGATCTCTGCTGGATGGGATGAAAGAGCCTTGATTTGTGATATCTCTAGAGGAATGAGTTATGCATGGATGGGAGGTTGTGTGGGTGAGGTATATTTGGGTCAGGGAAGGGAAGAGCTGGTGCTTTGAGTGGTTTGTGATACAGATCCTCCTTTAACAGTGCTTTTGATATGGGTTTGGATATACGTTCTTTTCCACAGGCATTAAGAGACAAAAGATTGGTTGCACTGAAGACCACAACAGTTTTATCACTAGAGTAGGACCGATAGCAAAAGTTCTTCAGTCAAGTTCTCGTTAGGTTTAAATCACACGCAACAACCCACTGAGGGTCTCTGTGGTTCAGATTTCAATGCAGTGCTCTCTCTGATCTTTGCAGCTTGGTTTGCTAAGAAAATGTCTTGTTCACTGCATATGACTGTCTCTGTCGGTCAGTCTGCTCCCAAAACTTTAGAATTTCTGGAATTATAGGGATCTCAAAGATGTTAAATTCATAGAATCATTATGGTTGGAAAAGACCTCCCTGGGCAGCCTGTTTTAGTGTCTGACCACTCTTCTCGAGAAGATTTTCCTAATATCCAACCCAAACCTCCCCCCGTGCAACTTAAGGCCATTCCCTCTCGGCCTATCAGTGTTACCCGGGAGAAGAGGCCGACCCCCACCTCACCACAACGTCCCTTCAGGAAGTTGTAGAGTGCAACAAGGTCTCCCCTGAGCCTCCTCTTCTCCAGACTGAACAATCCCAGCTCCCTCAGCCGCTCCTCGTAAGACTTGTGCTCTAGACCCTTCACAGCTTGGTTGCCCTTCTCTGGACACGTTCCAGGGCCTCGATGTCTTTCTTGCAGTGAGGGGCCCAAAAGTGAACACAGTACTTGAGGTGCAGCCTCACCAGAGCCAAATACAGGGGGATGATCACCTCCCTGCTCCTGCTGGCTGCACTATTCCTGATGTGGGCCAGGATGCCATTGGTCTTCTAGGCTACCTGTGCACGCTGCTGGATCATGTTCAGCCGAGCATCAACCAACACCTCCAGGTCCTTTTCCTCTGCACAGCCTTCCAGCCACTCTGCCCCAAGCCTGTGGCACTGCATGGGGTTATCATGACCAACGTGCAGGACCTGGCACTTGGTCTTGTTGAATTTCATCCCATTAGCCTCAGAACATTGATCCAGCCCATCTAGATCTCTCTGTAGGGCCTTCCTAGCCTCAGGCAGATGAACATGTCCCCCTAACTTGGTATCATCTGCAAACTTGCTGAGGGTGAACTCAATCTCCTCATCCAGATCATCATCAACAAAGAAATTAAACAGGATGGGCCCCAATACTGACCCCTTGGGGAACACCACTTGTAGCCAGACACCAACTGGATTTAACTTCATTCACCACAATTCCATTCCTATAAGACTTATAAACATATGTTGTATGAAGAAGATGGAAAAGGACTTACTAGATACCAATGAAATTAACTCTACAAAGAGATACTAACACTTCTCTAAAGTGGAAAAGATCTCAATTTGCATCTTAATAGAAACCAGAGAATCCATTTCTGCTCATGTGGCCCCAGGACAAGAGTTGCAGCTACAGTCTGGTTGCACAGATAGAAGGCAATGATAGAGGTTCATGATTTTCAGCTGGTATTGAGCAGCTAACGATTAATCAGGTCCCTTCCTAGTTGCTGCAAACTGCCCCACCAACCTTTCATTATCTCTAACTAGGCATTTATCATCACCCTCAGCCCTTGTTCTTCCCTTGTGTAGCGAAACTGCTGATCATGGCCTGAATTGGTGATTGAGCATCTGGAGGAGGGGCATGGCTGGCCTGGGGAGCACAGGCAGATTGATTGCACCTGTGCTCCCCACCTGACAGAAGGGTTGGACCCAGGGCAGAGCTGCTCTGGGCTCATTTAAGGGTCAGCAGTGGCAGAGAGCTTCTTTCTGTCTGAGAGCTGCAATTTGTCAGAGGAGCATTGCTTGGCTGGGAGAACGTTGTCACTGGCTGTGAGTTTGAATTTTTTTATACGTCTGTTATTAGACCTTCTAGTACTTTGCTTGGGGTTGCAAAGAACGTGTCTGAGGTGACTTTGCTTGTGTATTTGCAAGGCACCTTGGATCTTCCTTTAACACCTAGACAGAGGCTAACGTTCTCAGTGTGTAACTGGCAGCAATGGTAACCTTTGTAGCTGTCTCTAGGACAATGCAGGAAGAGTACCAATAAAAATAGATGCTTCCAAACCTGGGTGCTTTGATTTCTCAGGTCCTACTGGTGCTTTGGGGAGCTGGGAAGCAGCAGGCACATAACAGGTAAAAGCAAACTTGAAGCACAATGATGCTCCAACCTGACAGTGCTGTAATTATCTTGATTAAATTCTGTCTTTTCTTGTCATCTAATCCTGTATGGCCTCCTGTATTCCTACTTTTGTCCTGTTAGGTAGCTGATCATTCTCATCTGTCTTTATTGAAGCCACCCACCACTGGCACAGTGGATGTTTTTATTTGGCCAGTGGCTAGCTACTTTTTTTGTTTCTTCCTCTTTGTTCTCTTTCCTTCTTGCTTTCCAACATTCTTTTACTTCACCTCACCAAGTGCAAGAACCAGGGATTGTGGTTTGGGGATGATTAAGGTGGAAGCAGAGGACACAGCATGCAAAGCCAATAGGAGAACCATAAACTGCACCTGCCAAGCTGTCATTAATGTGGCCACCAAGTAAAGGGGGAATAACAATGTTGTCAAATCAGACCCAAATTTGTGTCTCAAACTCTGTTTGTTCCCAAGAAGTCTTTCAGGAATGACAAACTTTTAATCCTGCAACTCTATTAAGAGCTGATGCCAGGAGCAGAAAGTGGGGCTGTGATAAAAGTTAAGGTAGGATGGCCTGGCACGGCAAATGAAAGTCATCTTGTCTTGTGTGAGATGACAACTATGGCATGAAACCACAGACATGCTAGCATTCCCAAATGTATGCTTTCATGTTGCCTGGCTTTAAAAAAGATATAACAGCAAAAGAACCCATGAACCCAAATAAACATGATCGTTACTTCCTGCTGCACTGTTATGTGCAGCCAAGCAATGCCTTCCTCTCAGTTAAGACTCAGGGCTTGCTAAGTATATTATTCTTTCCCCTTATTTTCAGAGGCTTATGGTACAGCTGGTAAAATTTTGCTCTGGTTAGAAATTTGATTTATAAAGTCTCTAGTCCTAAAACAGGAAATGAGTATTTCATCCCCAGAAATTTAAGAGGATTTTTTTTGGCTTTCATGTTCCACAAAATCTGTTTTTGTTTCCTACAAAGGGTCCAGTCCAACTGCCATCAAAATCTGTAGAGATTCCCCTTGACTTCAGCTGGGCTTGGCTCATGCCCTAAGGCAGTGCTGCAGAAACAGACAACACCTAATGAAATCATGTGGTGTAAAGGACCAGGGAATCCCAGACTAAATCCCCACCCTGCGAATAGCCATGCCTAAGCTCAAACATGCATTTAAAAAAAAGCTACTCATGTCTATCAAGTTAAGCCTGTGTTTAAATGTTTGTTGGAGCCAGCGCTTGGTACAACAAATAGAAAAAGCTATATAAAACTATTGTGGGTAAGATCAGTCCTTCCCTTATGCTGTACAATATCCTGAATCCTTAGGGATTTCCATTGGATGTTTGCAGGGCCTTTTGTGACTTTTATACAATCCAGTTGCTTGCATTTTAGTCTTCCTTGTGTATAAATGAAGGTAACGTGCTTCTGCAGCATCTTCCCACTGACCTCAGTGGGTTCTGAGGAGGAGCCTCGCAGCGATTTATCTCACCCCATTATTGAAATTACAGGACTCCAGTCAAAGTCAGGCATCTACAACATAAATCACTGCAAAATACATAATAGCTATTTTTATTTGCCTGAAACGAAGAGACAGGCCCAAAGCATCTCTGGTTTTTGTATCACAGAAGCAGTGAGGCACAGAGATTACCCATGATTTCTATAGTCACACATGCTACATGGGGCAGAATAAGGAGTTAAACAACAATTCAACCAATAACTTCAGAAAAAGATCATTTATTGTCCTGCGTTCCCCAGCGACTCTCTTGATTCATTTTTTTCAAAATGGGAAATCAAACTCAAGGGGGTTAAGGTGCGGGTCAGGGGCTACCTGGAAACTCACTGGCAGAGCTGTGAGAGGAACAGGAAACTTCTGGCTCCACACAGCACTCCCTTCCACTCTCGGATCTGTTTCAGTGGAAGAAAAAAATCCACAAAACCCTGCTCTTAGTAATCAAAGTTGTTAACACAAGCTGACCCCATCCTCCACAAACTTAGAGCATCTGTGAGACGGTGGGGATCACAGGCACAGCAGCTTGGCTGCTTCCCTGTTCTGCAGAATGACCCCGCTCCTGTGGGCTTAAGTCAAACCTCTGATGTTCGGCTGCTGGAAGTGCTAATAGTGTGGTGCTGTAAGGCATCATCTGGCATAACAGGAGAGAAATGCTTCAACATAACCTGTCAAAATGCATTTGGTGATGTGTGATCTCACTGCAGCCTCTGAACGAGATGGAGAGGCCCTGCAAAAGTGAACTGTGCTGTTTGCTGCACCAACAGGAGGTCTGGCTGAGCAGCACCACCAGCTAGAGTTGAGCTGTGTGTAGGAGCACAGGCTGCGAAGCCGCCTGCTGCAGATCCTCCTGCAGAGCAGGGCCATGCAATGCCCTTGAATAACATTTATGTAGGATCTGCTCCTGGAGGAAACACGAAGAATGGCCTCAGAGCAAATTTCTGGTGTCGTCACCACTGAGCCATCCTCTGCTGCCACATCACGTCTCTACAGAAGTGCATGAGCACTGTCACAATCTGTTAACTTCCTTAGGACTGTGCTAGTGTTATCCACTACCACGGGACAAGAGAAAAAAAGATGCAGGGAATTTGCACAGAAGTCCTTGGTATGACCGGAAGCCTGCCTCTGAAAAGGGAATCAGATAATCAGACAGAAACCCCCCTGTGGGACACGGGACTGGGACTCTTGGCTGTGTGTGTGCTCACATCAGTCCTGAGGCACTTCTGATTTGGGAGATTTTTTCTCTGAGATAAATAAAAGGCTCCGAGCAGGAGTCATCAGGGTATCTTGTTCCTAATGACGGACCTGGAAACTGTGGATTTCTCTAGAAGTGACTAGTTATTTTCATACCATTGGGATGACATTTCAAATAATTATTTTAATTACGATAAAATGCACTTCTGCAAAGCACTTAAGCACATTTGTAAATCTAACTATTCAGTATTTAAGTCCATTCTTCACCAGTGCTTTGCTGAAATGATACCTAAAGCATTGCTCCGCAAAAAGTACTTTCACAAAAAGTCACTTTTTAATGTTTTCCTTTCCTTTTTATTAAATATTTTAATATGTAGTCACATCCAAAGTTCAAATTTCAGGTAAATACAGTGAATATCTTTGCTACATGCTCGTGCCCAGCTCTTTCACTACCAAGAGGACTTCCTTTGTGATCCAGACCTTTTGCTGGTAGCAGGACCAGATTGGCAATCGTAGCCCATAGAATGGCATTTACCATCTTGGTAGCCTGTGGCCCTACAAGCAGTAAAGCAATTCCCAGATAATGAGCAACCTCTCACACTGAAAATAATCAGTGGTATTTGGAACGAAGTTAGATTTCAGATCAAGGAGCCAATGAATTATGGCTGATTACCTTTTCAAAGTAACTCATACAACAGCCCTGGGGGAAAGTTTGTATTAAAACAACATTTTCAATATGCAAATAGTTTGATACTTTGAAAAATAGCAGTGTTGCTAACATTTGGCCTGGTGAAGGAAAAAGTGTATTAATTTGCCCAGGCAACTGACTCTAAAATAGTGTATAAATAGCCCTTTGCATTAATTCAAAGAGAAATGTCAATGTTTCATAATTTATGATAGTACGCTGAGATTCAGCTTCAGTAGCTCACTACAGGTTCAGTTAGCATCAGGTCCAAAACCTGTCTTCCTGTCTCTTGAACCTTGAATCTTCGGGAGAACCTTTTCTTTCTGCTTGGATTTATTTTTATTTATATTAGCTGAATTATTTATGACCGTTTCAATGTAAATAACTGAGTTAAGAAAAAGTGAAATACTCTGTTGTCGTAGTGGTTTACTCGCATCCTTTTGAATCTGATCATCTTGGCATGGAAACGAGGAGAGATTCTTCTCCTCACTAGCCAGGATGTGGGAACCTAAAAGCTGCTTCCTGGTCTGGATCAGTACAGCATGATGGCATTATTAATCAGACGTCGTAGTTTTGTTGCTGTGCTTCCAACACTCATTCAAAGCTGTTTACCTTTTTAAAAAGTAAAAAATAAAGCAATTTTTTGGGGGGGATTTGAAGTCAGGAGCAAAACTCCTGTCCCCAACTTATCTGCTTTGGGGCACCTCAGCCATCCTCCCTCACAGTGGTGCAGCTCTGCTGAACCCAACAGATACAGGACTGCGAAGTGGAGGTATGGGAGACAACGCCATTCTTTCTGCCCCAGTTATTCCTGAAGAATGCATTGGGAATCATCACCTCCTTGAGGAAAAAATACGGGAATGGGATTTCTACCGAGGAACGAAATGTTATACACATGCAAAATGGTCTTTCTAATCAACAGTGCTAGCTCTCTGCTGGAAGAAGCTGAAGAAGAACAGCAGACATCATTACCACACTGGTAGGAGTGATTAATAAGGAAAACTGCATTAACTACTTCTACTAATAGTCATTAGCATTTAAACATCGTAACATCCACTAAACGTATGTGTAAATAGCGTTCCTAAGTGACAAGGACGGGTGCCTGAAGGGTGCAACATGTTAGTGTCGTTTTCTGCTTGCGTGGGTTTTGTATTGCTGGAAAAATGTCTGAATTGGGTACGAAAAACTGTAAGAGGGGGGTCAGGACCCCAGGAAGGTGCCTTGTGGGACCCGGGGCAGGTTTCCCCTAAGAGCAAATGAATATTTTAAAGGGGGTGAGAATGGGATGGTGGAACATGGGAACAAATAGGGGGTGCTGCTACCAGGAGAATTTGGGCTGTGGACAGCACAGCCCCTCGGAGCATCAGGAAAGCCCTGCGAGGAGCAGGGTCTGTGCTTCCACAGGCAGAGGGACAGCTCTGGGCGTACCCAAGGAACAGGGCAGCAGAAGGAGGCACCTGGGAAAGGATCTGCATTAGCTCCAGTGCTATCTGAGTGCCTTTGTCCTGTGATAAGGCTTGCTGCTATGGAGTTTTTCATAAAACGTGGTTTACATTTAGGAAGTGACCATTCAGCTCTCTGTGCAGTTGAAAATCATAATGAAATAGTGCCCAGCGCCTCCAAAATCCTGCTCCGAAGACGATTCTCTGTATAATCTGTGTTTTCTGGAGTCTGTGTGCAATTATCGAGTGTTATTTTTAGACTGGGTTTCAGGAGAGTTGTGTTCAGCTCTTGGCTCTGCCACAGACTTCCTGCATGACCTTGGGCAAATCGGTTTCTTTCTCAGCACCATCTGCAGTATAATACATTTTCCTCCCACTCTAAATTTGTCTCGGCAATGTGGATTATGAGCTTTTAGGAGCAGGACATCCCCTCACTGTGTTTAGTTAGAGGCTGACACGACGAGACTCTGATCTTTCCTTATGACTTGGAGGTGACTTTTAAATGCAAGTGGTAGGAACCCACTAGAGAAGGAGACTTGCATGGGATCATAGAATTGTTGGAGTTGGAAGGGACCTTTAAAGACCATGTGGTCCAACTTCCTTGCAATGAACAGGGACACCTACAGCTCGATCAGGGTGCTCAGAGCCTGGTCCAGCCTGACTTTGAATGTCCCCAGGGGTGGAGTTTCCACCACCTCTCTGGGCAATCTATGGAAGGATCACCTTCCACGAGCAACACAAACACGTGGTGGGTGTAAAATCATTAACTCTGTTTTGCATTTTGGACAAAGCTGGTATTTGTCACACATTTCCAACACAGAACATAGTTCTTAGCTGTGGGTGCCCCATTCTCAGAGGTGCTCAAGGCCAGGTTGGATGGGGCCCTGGGCAGCCCGAGCTGGTGGGTGGCAACCAGCCCACAGCAGGGAGGTTTGAGCTAGATGATCTGTGGTCAGGCACTGGCACAGGCTGCCCAGGGAGGTGGTGGAATCACCTTCCCTGGAGGAGTTAGAGAAACATCTAGATGTGGTACTAAGGGACGTGGTTTAGTGGTTTCATGAGCAATCTTGGTGGATGGTTGAACCAGGTGATCTCGGAGGTCAATGATCAATGAGCCTATAATCTTTGAGGTCCTTCCAACCCATGCCATTCTATGAATATTAGCACTTCTAATTTCAGCTGGTAAAATTTACAAATTGTTTTCAGATTTACTTTTTTTTTTCCTTCTTGTTTTTCCCTTCTGCTTTGAGATTATTAACAAACTCTCTGCGATTAGCGTGGAGGGGCCGGTTGGTTGGGTTCGCTCCTTTGGTTTTTCACCTTCACCCTAAATCACAGC